>QLNU02007082.1:0-38947 GCA_006491805.2 Dysdera silvatica | reverse complement strand
TTTTGGTTGATGTACTTGGATCGTTCCCCGTTGATAACACCGATACAAATGCCTCGCCGAACGGTTCAATACAACAGAAATTTGAGTAACAGATTTACCTTTAGTTTTCAGCCTCCAAATCTTCAAAATCTCATCATTCGTAAATTGCTTTGACTTCGGCATCATTCTAAGCATTCTAAATTATTTCAGGCCTTATATAACAGCTCTGGGAAACGCCCCTTCGATCACTTGGGAACTTCGCGCCGTTAATTTGCATAAATCGGACATATGTGCCTAAACATTTGTGGCATGCAGATTCCAATATTACGGTGTTAGGATATTTTGTTTCAGTACTTTTGGTAATCTTTTAAGTTGCACAATTTATTATTGGTTCTAGGATTATTTAGATACAATATCGGAGAAGTTCAATGTAAATTCTCGCTTTTATTTATAATTTGCCTCTGTGTCTAAACTTTTGTGCAGGCCTGTAGTTTACTGTATCACGTAGATACAGTAAACTACAGGCCTGCACAAAGAACTTCAAAAATCACTGAGACATACGAATCAGAAGTTTCCGAACAGGCGCTCGTCTCCTGATGACTCTTCCATTTCCAGTTGGTTATCAAAGTAGGCAGCATCAGCTAATCCAATGTATACGCTATTATCTACATATCTTTTTGTGCTACGGCTAAAATAGTTCACACGAAATTGATCTACATGGCAATGAAATGTATCAGCCGAATTCTTGAATCCCTCTACTGACTGTTCCTCGTCGATGTCTATGGCAGTAGTGTCTGCAATATGGCACGAGTTCATCTGAATGACACAGTCACCATTTGAAAGCGACCGTTCATTTTCACGAGTTTCAGATTGGATACAAGAATCGTCCACAGATGAATTAGGGAATAACGAGCTTTCTGATGAAACATCCGATTGGCTTGTTTCAGAAAAATGAGCCAATAAATTTTCCCCACTGCCCTTTCTATCAGAGTTTGAATAAGGACTTGGGGTTTCACTTGAGCTGGAAGTTGGAGTTTTTACAGCTTTCTTCTTGAAACGCTTCTTTTTAAAGTGGTTTTCTACCTGGTCCCACGTGTACCGATCCAACCAATGCAGTACGCACATCATGATCATCAAAATTATAAGTACGACGGGAATCACAATTAAAATGATAGTTTTAAATGACAAACTACCTTCGAAATCTTGAAGATTGACGCTTGCCTTTGTGTGATCCACGTCTTCATACAAACTGATACTGTCTGTATCCTCAAACACACGGTGCTTGTTTATTACATGTCCTTGGACATCGCCAGTGGTTTGCTTTTGATTACGAAAACTATCCATGTTTAGGCTAATATACTAAACTTATATTTAGCTTAACAATGACGTAATCTTTACAATTTTCTGTATTCAACGTGAAAATTCTCAACAATATGCAAAAGTTTGCACTACAAAGTTTATATATATAAACAATTATCTCAAACAATGACTACTCGTGTCGAAATTAATATACTGTTGAATGAAATTATTGTTATTTTAGCTTAATCTTAGCAAAATCGTGTCCAACAAAATAATATACTTATAAATGGTTTTAATAATACCATCTACTAGCTAAAATATACTACCATATAATAGATATAAAATGCATTGTTCATGTAACAGCATATAGGAGCATACTATTGGAAGGCTGTAATCAAAAGTAATTAACTCAGAACAACTTTTTTCCGTGTTTAAAGGAATTATGAGATATGGCATTTTTTAAATATTTTATTAAATTTATTCAAATTACATGAGGCTTTTAGTTCCAACAAGAATTTCAGCTACTCTCTATATAAATCTATGTTCTTATTTGTTTTTACTCTAACGACTAATTATTTTAATTGATCGTATATTCAATTACCAGAACCTATTATAATTTATATGTATTCTGTATCATATTTTATACATATTCTGTATCATATTTTATACATATTCTGTATCATATTTCATACGTATAACGTATTACATATTATACACAATCTGTATCATATTTTATACGTACTCTGTACCATATTTTATATATTTCCTCTACCAAGAATTAATTTTTTACGTATAAATGTATACAGTGCGTTTGGTATTTTAGTGGACACCTGATATTTTTACATAAATGCTAAAAAAAAAAAATACAAAAACTGCCAATAGGATTTTGAAGAACGACGAGAAACGGTAATGTCTTGTAGAAAAATAATTTTTATATAAATATATCGTAACATAAATGGGGAAATTGCAAATTTATGTAACAAATATTGTTTGTTAATTTAAGGGATGCTATCATTCCTGACTAACAGATGGCAGTGCAGAGACTAAAAAATTTGCATATTGTATTCTTTCGATGCGTAGGTTCGTATAAATACCCGTGTGAACAGGTTTGAGTCTGCGAAAGCAGCGTTTGTAGTCATGGCAGAAAGGAAAATACTTACGGATTTCGAGAAAGAGGAAATTGTGGCTTTTAAACGAAATGGAAAATCCATTTTCAAAATTTGTCAGCTTATTCGGCGTCCAAGGAGTGCTATAGGGGCCTTTTCAAAAAGAAACCCCAAAAGGATCCACCCAAGAAGCGGAGAGCGAAGCCAAAACTGAGTAAAAGAGATAAGCGGAACATTATTAGAGAGGCCAGTAACACAAGAAAGTCTGCTGCAAAAATCCAAAACGACCTTAGTTAGCTCCTAGTTAAACGTTGGATAGTATGGAATGTGCTCTCTAATTCCAAAAATTTATCTTTTCGAAAAAGAAAGGGCAAACCATCTCTCACCCAAGTTCACAAACAGGAACACTTAAACTAGGCTCGACGACACATGGAGTGGAACGATAAATGGTTGCAGGTACTTTTCACGGACGAAAAGAAATTCAACTTAGATGGTCCGGATGCTTTTCAACATTATTGGCACGATTTACGGAAAGCGCCGCAATACTTTTCTTGTAGAGTTCAAGGAGGAGAGTCGGTGACCATTTGGGTTGGCTTTGGCTACAACGGTACTACGCCTGTAGCTTTCATCGGCAGTCGTATGAATTCTACCTGCTATCAAGAATTTTTAAAAGAATATGCCCTCCCATATGCCTCAGAAATATGTGGGGAAAACCAGATTTTGCAACAGAACAACGCACCGTGCCATGCATATATCTCCACCAAAAGATGGATAAATTCAAAAACGGTTAAAAGTATGATTTGGTCGACACGTAGTCCTGATTTAAATCCTATCGAAAACGTATAGGATTATATTGTTCGTCAAATATATGCAGATGGAAAGCAATTCACGTCGGTTAATGCCTTAAAGGACGCTATTGTGGAAACTTGGTATCAAATCGATCCTAAATATTTACAAACATCGATAGAATCAACGGATTCACGTGTCTTTAAAGTTATGCGCAAAAATAGAGGATCTATAGCGTATTAATGTACATAAAACACTCCAATTTCAGTAAGTGTCCATTAAATTTTCAAACAAGATTGAAAGCCTCATCTTGATTTTGTTACATTTATGAATGATTTAATAAAGATTATTAATCTTCCACTTTGCAAAATACTGTTTTATTGTAGTATCTTTATTTTCATTTTCAAATTTGGCATTATTTTTCACGATAGTTCACTGTTATCAAGTGTCCACTAAAATACCAAACGCACTGTAGTACAAAAATAGAGTAATTTATTTTTTAAACGTGTCATATGCACTGAGAGAGTAGCGTTCCGGAGAATAAACTTTCCTTACACAGTTTCTTTTACGCATTTCCTCATTCGTGATTGAAGTTCGTCTTTAATAATGCATATTTAAAGAAAACCGAAGAAAATCAAGCAGTTGACATTAAATTGCTCCAGTTTTAATAAGGGTAATAATGTTTTACAACGTTGATAAAATTAGCATCATCAGATCACTGTGGTGGGATGGATACCCCTACGATGCAATTTTTCATTTATGCACATGTTTTGGCTCTCTATAACCTCTTTATGCCATTACCATTGCATCTAATGCAGTAGTGTACGCAGAGGGTTCACGAGGAAGAAGAAGAAGAGAAGGGTATAAAGAGGTTACAGAGAGCCAAAACATGTGCATAAATGAAAAATTGCATCGTAGGGGTATCCATCCCACCCCAGTGATCTGATGATGCTAATTTTATCAACGTTTTAAAACATTATTACCCTTCTCAGGGTTTATACAATTGCCAAATAATGTTCAACGCAAAAACCACCGGGGCGAGTTTTTGGTGATATTTTGTTGGAGATTTATTAAACTTAATAATTATAGAAATGAGAGTGCCAGGGTAAATATTTACATATAAAGGTTAAACACTGGTTAAATAGCAATTTGAAAACAATACCCAAGCTTTCGGACCCGTCAGAAACAGCCCTTTATCAGTAATAATGATAATTTTATGTTTCGGTCTCTTTTTGTACTTTAAATCCTTTATCAGAGTAGTCCCGTAGAATGGAAAACCTCTATCGAAACTAATTGGAGGCTTCGAACAGGTAGTAGTAGTAGTAGAGGGGTCAAGGGAAGGGGGGGAGGATTCCGAAGGGTGACCGCCGAATGCGAAAATGTAATCCCGGAACCTCCAATAGGAATCATACATAATGGGAGCCAATGAGAAACCTGCACTGCTGTTGCGTCAGGCCTCCCATGTAATTGAGTATCACTAGCGCCATCCATGTAGGCAACAAAAACGTTGTACCATTCTTCGGTCAGAGAAAATGGTATGGTATTGTCCTTAGAACCCGCCGATTTCAGGTTGAAATAAAGACTTTTTGTTTTGTTAATACTGTACATTTAAATTTAATGGTGGTTTCATTAATCACAATTCTCTACTATTCACATTCTGATCAGTCAAGCTGAAGCATCGAAATAACAGGTTAGCTCTCAATCGTCAGAAGTTGGCTCTCAAAGCGAAACCTACAAGACTGACGAACGACACAGCTAGACTGGAAATTGGAGGCGACAGGCCTGAAGTTGATATCAAGTATTAAACGGTGCAAACTATTCAAAGTAGTATCGAAGGACTAAGAAAACCTTATTTGGAAAATGCTGACGAAGAAGTAGATGTCTCAGCAATTGATGACGAACTCTCGCAAATGGAAGAAAAGGCTGAAGAACTGGAGGTAAGGATTGCTGAACTTCATGCTCCCATTGAATCTAGATATGATGATGAGAATACAGTTATTCAAAAATTTCCAACCCATTAAACTGCCCAGTGCTTTACACCAGAGACAAGTTTTCTGTAATTCGTCTTAAACTAATCAGCGAAGTTATTAACAGATGCAGGCAGCTTGCTCATTGGGTGGCAATTATAACACAAAGCATTGACTTGTCACCAAAACAAAGCCCACTTTTGCATCTCAAAATTGTCCCAGGCACACCGCTGTATGGTTATTATCCGAGGAATGCTGGTCACCCTGTATAATTAGTGACAAAATGTAAAAAGTCCGCTAAAAATATACATATATAGCCTGTTCAAAATCTGGCAATATACCTTATAAACTGAAATTTAATACGTGATATTAATATGGTAGCAAACTACAACAGAAAATTTTACCCTTTGCCCCCAATAATTCTACCACTCCATGTTATAATGGGACTCAGATGAAGCAGAAACATTTGTGTAGTCCTCCATTAATCAGATATTCTTATGCCAAGCGGGTGCTCGAGTCAACGAATCGCATATTCTGTCACTTCCATATGTCTCATTTCATTAAACTAAATAGCAGGGTCTAATGACGCAGAGTAATGCAAGAGGAGCTCGAAAGATTACTGCACGAATAGATTCTAAACCATATTTCATTCCCCTGCCAGTTGCTTTGGCTGCCATAACTACACTTAAGAATTTTGACTATAGTTTTTAAGAAAACATAAAAGATTTTATGAAAGGAAATTTTTAGGGCGTAAAGTTTTTTTTTTGAAGAAAAAAATGTTAGGAAAAAAAATATTTCGTAACATGGGACATCTCCTTTTAGACAGATTTATAATATTTCACTGATATTACTTTGTTCGCGGGGTATTTCGTGTGTATTCACTTGTGAGATTTTAAAACTCGACATTTAGCAAGAGAGCGGGAGAGCGCGGTATAAATTTTTTATAGGTATTGACACATGTGTTTTATAACTTTTTAATAATTTTTATTTTATTTTATCACTACTATTTTTTAAATTTTTAAATAGACTTACAAGGTGAAAGGATAAAATAAGAGTGAATGGACGAGAACAGAAGAGAAATGTAAATTAATTTAGAATATTAATTGGGGTGGAGACACGGGCGGCGTTAGTGGGGGACAGGGGGACCCGTTCCCCAATGTGGGTATTAGAATTCCATTCCCCCCAAATTTCAAATAAAAATATTGAATTAGGTAACGTCGTTAAACATTTTTTTTTCTTTTAATCTAAGGAGTACAAATATTTTTTGGCCTAGTGTATTTAGTGCGAAATAAAAAAAATGCACTTTGTCATTTATTTGATGTAACTATAGCATTTGTTGTATTGTATTATATAGTTCTCTTTTCTTCATGGCAGCATTTCCATTGAAGTGTTATTATTTCAACTGTCAAACGGAATGTTTTTAATAACGTTACAACTATACTTTCTCTATTTTAATTTTGCAAGCTCAAAATCCTTTTTGGCCTGGTAAGCTCATTATCAATGACATAAATTAAAGGGACTGTCTACATCATCATCATTAGCGTAATAAATACGAAATTTAGTAAGAAGCATTGCGTGTGAAAATGAAACCTAAAATGTAACTAGAATATTGAATTCATAATAAAGGAACGTCATCAAGCAGAAGCACATTTAAATTAAACACTGCTTTGTTGTTGTCTGTTATCCCTGTAAAGAGTTGTTAAAAACAGGACCTTAACCAGAAATTTTTTTCTAGGGAGGCACAAAATTTTTGCAACCAACATTTCGGATGGGGGCGGGCCCTTGGGACCACCCGCTGGCTACGGCCCTCATTAACAACAAGCTGCCTTTCACTGGTATACTGTCCCCCCAATATTTTTATGGCGTCGGCGCCCATGGGTGGAGAGGACAAAGATGAACAGAAACTGATCATTAAATATAGCAAGAACGGTATTTATTTTCAATGTCTGAGAAATGAGAATATTTGGATGATAGTTCATATTTTCAATATGACTTTTATCGAATATATGTAAAAGATCAATAGGTGTAACTTTTTTTTTTATACAATCATACTTTGTTATTTGTTTATAGTCATATCTCTGTGGATATCTATTTCTAAACCCCCCCATGTAAAGGGTCATTATGGTCCATTTTGCATAAGGATCAGGGCTATATGCATTTGATACGGTGTTTTCAGAACACCCTGTACACGGAATAAAAGTGAACGTTCAAGTATTACGTAAGCAATATTTTAGCCATTTTATACCCCTCCCCCTGGTAAGCAAAAATTAACATTGGCTAACATAGGAAAATAAGAACCATAGTAACCCCCTCACCCAAAGGTTCTTACGTAATGCTTGAATACTCTCAGACATATTGTAATACGTAGGTAAAGTGAGGGCCATCCATAATTCTTTTTACCAACATGTATGACTCAAAGATCATAGCCCCGCCCCTCACTTCCGAGATACTTTAGTTCTCACCTTAAAGTCAGTCTCTTCGCCGTCTCTGTTTATTACGTATATGCATGATTTTTCTTAATTCTGGAATATTTTTTTCGTTTTAGGACAGCATATACGACTCCGGTGATAGCGTTGCGCAACCCATCTCTCCATTTATATACATATACTCCTGTTTGTAAAAATTGCAACACCATGAAGGAATTACATGATTGAGCTGAAACTTCAAGAAAATACAAATTAGGGTATGCTATTCAAATCATTAGAATTTTAGAGTCATCGCGCATGCGTGGGCTGAGCAGCGCCCTTTGAACTACTGATGGATCCGTATAAATAGAGGGCTATAGCGGGGCGTGTATGGTTATCTGCCAGTGGTAAACGGGTAATTGGGGTGTTTCCATGTCCATTTTCTTTGCGGTTTCTTCTTAAAAAATGAATTCATGATGCTAAGATTTTCAGCTTCTGCAAATTCGATGAGTTGATCGCCACGTTCATTCCTTTCCCCATATCCGTATTTACCAACCGATGTCTCTCCTTGTTCCTGTTGTCCAATTCTTGCATTGAAATCCCCCATGATGAGCTTGATATGTTGTTTCCCTTTGGTGTGTAACTCTTTGATTTCTTCATAAAATTCTTCAACCTCTTCGTCGGTATGGCTTGATGTTGGTGCATATACCTGTACTATTTGAAGTTGGTATCGCTGGGTTAGTTGAACAACAAGCCTCGCTGCTCGATCTGACGTGCTTTCGACTTCAAGAAGGTAGTCTTTAATTCTTTTGTTGATACCAATCCTCCGCTATCAGAGACAAGAAAAGATACGTCGGTAGGCTCCTGAAGACTTCCTTCATCGAACAATCAGGAGAAACAGCGGTCTTACTCAGCAGAACGAAATTAGGCAGATTCATTTCTAAAGAGGCAGCTTACAGTCGGCATACAACGAACTGCCGTGAGGTAGTCGTACGCACCTCGGAAGAAATCAAGCCAGAACCTTTCTCGGAGTACATTTAAACTAACTACAGTTGACATGCTACTAAACAGTTAAATTTTTACGGGCTTCTGACATATTCAACATTCATAGGGATATTTAAATCTATAAAGAATGTTATTAAAAGGGCTCTACTTGTATCATTTAAGAAGGAAATAGTATCCCAGAACTAAACTTTATCTTGAGGTTCTTTCTATGCAAAAATCGACATCTGTGTTTAACGCTATTTTTACTTTTCCCAGTTGTCGCAATCTCGCATATCATCGAAATTTATATAACTCGTTCCTTTGTGCACCAAGTAACCTGAATGCAATAAATACAACCTGAATACAATAACTTCAATCGGAAATCAACTGTCTAAGACATGTATGACTTATGTATGTCTTTATGTATATGTTCGGTATTTATGTATGTGCTATGTCTTTACATATGTATTGTGTTTTTATGTATGTATTATGTCTTTATGTATATTATATATATATATTATATACATATTACTTTATCACTTTATTCTATTACTTACTACTAAATATTTTACTCTATTACATACTACTTAATACTTTTTTACTATTACTTTATTTTATTATATATACATATTACTTTATGTTATTATTATATGTATATGTATATATATTTATATGTGTTTAGTCTACCAAATGTGTGATTTAATAAATAATGCATTCATAGGAATAATTAACATAATAAATAGAATGTTTATAGGGATATTTAAATCTATAAGTGAATGGTATTAAAAGGGCTTCTACTTATATATCATTTAAGAAAGGAAATAGTATCCCAGAACTAAACTATCTGATCAATTTAATAATGTAAATTGTTTACCAAGTCATCGTGCAATATCTTTGCTTTCAAGAAACCCATTAATCACCAGAGCTTTCTGAAGCATGATGTCGTCATCCATTAACCAGAAATCAGAACTCATTACTTTTCGAAGATAAAGAGACTAGATCCAGAACATCACCTTTGTACTTATCCGTCATTAAACTCCAAACATTTCCCCTGATAATTAAGTTGAGAAGATGTTAATTCACATTCCAGGGCAAATCATTATTCCGCCACTTCAAGATAACATATTCCATCAGAAGCTCAGAGGAGTCTTCAAGAGCCTACTTACGAATGAGTTTCTGCTTGAAATTTAATGGCAAGGTTTCCCTGCTACAATAATAGATAAGTTTATCATTCAAGTAAAAATATAAAGAAAAAAATTTGACTGCAAAGCAGAAATAAAAATTGTTTAAATAGCAGAATATTACTTATTTTCAGAAGACATTAATGCCAATATATAAGTTATTGGCGTGTCAATAAGTAAGTTCTCATGGTTCTCATTGTTCGATCCAGGACTGTTTGCAGCTTGCCTTAATGACAACATCTTCGGAGATAAGGAATATTGGGTGTCATAACCTCAGAAAAAAAGAGAAATATCTTCCATTTTCATTATAAAAAAGTGAAAACCTATTTTTACCCTGGACCTATGCAAATTAAAAGGACAAAACACTGAACTTTTGCACATCGTAACAATTTTTCTCTCGCAATAAAGGGTTTTCTTCATTTATGTTTTGAATATAACAAAGTAAATTTTTGTTGTCTCTCGTTTTTACAGGGCCAACTGCAGTTATAAAAATCGATATTCGAAACTTAAGAATACTGCCTTTTGATCATATGATGAACGCACATTTTTTTTAAATAATTTGTTTAAAAGTAAGATAATATAAAGAACTGAAACATTTTTTGTTTGCTTTTAGATTACATTTTACGCTACATTCATGATGTTTCTCCTACTGCATAAAATGGAATTCTGGATTTCATATATATGCATTCCTTATAATGCTACTGCATAGGTTTCACAAATTATTATTCTTTTTTTTTCTCGCATACATCTAATTTTTCTTGAGACCATGAAGGATTTCTACAAAGAATATAAAAATGTAAATATGAAATTCAGGGATGATAATTTTGCATTTTTAACAAAATTATGTTTTGATATGAAATATAATTTGTTTCTCTTATTTATGTGCAGCTTGTTATTTAGCTGGTATACTTGTAGGTACATGGTATGCAATCTTACCCGCAACAACTACAAATTTCAGGAAATGTGCAATGAACATTGGTTACAATTCTCCTGAAATCTAATAAAAAAATCAATTAAAATCTTACAAAAAAGTAAAATTAAGTGCAAACTAATGAGAATGATGCAAATCTAGTAAAAAATTCAGTAAAAGTCAAGTAAAAATTTAACTCAACATGTTAATATGCCTGCTAAAACTAACAATTCTTCCTCCAACATTCTTGAAGCAAATGTTTTCCACACGTCATTATCACCAGAAAGCAATTGCTGAGTGTGGGCTATCTTATATGGATAAAATCTCACGACATTTCTCATAACTCTCTACACTGTCGTATATGGCATGTTCAATTCCCGTGATATCGCACGTGCACTACTGCTACCACGTGCACTTGCTGCTCCCTGCTCCACTGCTGCAGTTGCAACTTCTTCCAGTTGCTGCACTCGAGTTGGTTTGCGGCCTCGTCCTGGTTTAACGGCGAATGTTCCGGTCTCTTCAAAATACAAGATCATTTTTCGAAGATTTGTAATTATCAGAGGGTTTATGCGTAAACTTTTTACCTGTCAAAATTCTTTAAATACAGCAGAAACATTGCTATTTTATTGATAAAAGAGCTTAACAAGTAACCCGCGATCTGGTAAAGTAAGTTTCACGTCGGAGTCCTCGTATGGTGAAAAAAATGCTTCACGACTCCTTATATAGGCAGAGGATGTTGCGCATGTTAAGTAATATATAAATTGCCTGCTCCGCAGCACCACTTCCTTCCCTAGCAGCTGAAATATGAACTCAATTTTTTTTTCTTTTAGAAATCGAAACCGCATACTCAGGGGAGCATGTGTACGAAATTTGGGTGAAATTGACAGAGTAGTTTTCTCTACAGAGAGGTCTAAACACCTCCTGTTTAATTTGGATCACCCGGTATATATAATTATTTATTAAATGAAAAATAAATAAATATATGAATATATAAGTAAATAATAATGAATAACTTTTATCAAGGGAATCTGCGCCTTTGCTTCAAAATACAACCGGTAAATACAATATTATAAATATAATTTAGAAACAAATATTTAAATGTGAACGGAAAATTTAAATACTAATAAATTATAAGGAAAATTTCAAGGAGAAATATTATTTGAAAGGAAAATCTTTCTTTATTGCAATTTATTTTCATTTCAAATAATTTTTCTCCTTGAAATTTTCTTTATAATTCATTTGTTTTTACACTTTCAGACGTAGAAAAAAAGTGAGTGTTCGGAAGGTTGAGATGAAACTTAGGAACTCCTGCTGAGTTTTCGAACCGCAGTGGGAAAATCGGGACAATTTTAGGCCTGGATGGTCGCGTGATGAGAAGAGGGGTGGTAGATGATAGCATTTCCCTATATCGACCTTTTGCGGATAGCAACATGTAGAATGCAATGTTTAGCCAAAACTTTAATAAAGCTGATTTCGTATTCATATTTCAACTGCACTTTCTTAACGACAACTATTATTATTACGATCTTCTAACGTAAAAGTGAGGGCGAATCTATGCCTCAAAGCGAGTCCACAGGCTGAAGAGGCTCTGAGACATCTTATAAGGTAACATAATGTCTTCAATATATATATTAAATAACGTTTCCATGTTATTACGAAATAGAGAAAAGGTGGAAGTAGAATTTCATTTGTTTTTCCCGTCGGAACTGTGAATAACGTCATAATGGGACCACCAAATCATGGCAGGTTTATACACGACCATTCTCATCGTAATTCAAACCACTCTGAAAGAACATAAAACCTTTATTCTAGATCCGAAACCACTATAGCGCTTGCTCTACAAACCTACTTACGCAGTAATTCTTCGAACAAGAGAAATTTCGAGAATTGGATAGGAAATTTTTAAGTTGCAAATGCGTAGAAATATATAATGAATCAATTCAATAAAACGAAATTGAATTTGTATTTTGCACTCAAAACTTATTAAGCTTAATATGAAAAAAAAAATTGTTCCACCGGATAAAATTTTGTCGAGAAAAGTTAGTTAGGCGATTTTTAGGATAGAAATTTGCAAAAGTGGAAACTGAAATAGAATTTATAGAAAGAAGTAACAAAAGATTGAAATATGTTGGAACAAAAATTAGAGAAATGAAAGAATTTAAACCATGTATACTCTGAAATATGAAAGAAATAAATTTCAGTCAGATTGCAAGTATTCCGAAACATAAATTAAGTTCCGCAGTCATTAAAATATTCCATGAGAAAAATTTATCCCAAATTGAGAATTCAATAAAATGTTGAATCTAAATCCATTTTCCGGGCACGTCAAGTGTAATTTCTTTCCACTCCGAAACAAAATAACTCGGCTTGAAAATTACCAAGTGGAGTTGAAGGGTTGCCTGACTAAGGGAATTTTTTTATTATTCGTTTATTTCGCATTTAAAATATGAAAACGGTTGAAATTTTTCATTTCATACTTTAGCATTCAAGAGATGAAATCTTTTTTTGACAGGAGTTTGAGATTTTTTGGGTACTCCTCCCCCACAATACCCTCAGCACTACGCACAGTGCTGTGTCCACGGGTGGATTAATGCTCCCGGAGCCAGGACTCCCCATCCATACGAGGTCCTCAATTTACCAAAATTTTCTTAGTATATGCTATATTTTTCTTATTGCAAGAAAATTAGAAATTCGCAAGTTAGTATAAAAATGATCACCAAAAGCAGTCGAACCTGGGCCCGGGACACGGATGGCTAGCACTCGCGATGAGTTTTCTAATTAGTAATTTATAATAACTAATTAATAATTATCGCAAATTAAATTTAAGTATACTCATGAGGAGAGTACACGAAGTGAGAATCGAAAATGTGTTTCATTTTAGTTTTATAATAAACTATAAACGTGTCAATAAGAAAATAAAAAAAATTACCTAAATCCCCCATAGGAGGGGAGAAATAGCCCCATCAAATTTGGCGATAAAAAGTGATTTTCGCCAAATTTCGCTTGATGCGCTTTTTGTCAACAGCAGGAACGTTCAGATACTTTTGAAGCGATGTCACCAAAAGAAAATTAATAAACAATCATTCGCGAATGAATGATTAATAAACAATCATTCATTCGCGATAAAAATATTATTGATTTTAATTTCACAAGGATTTATTCATGTATTTGCAAAAATATTTAGAACTTTATTATTAGTCAATGGATGCCTCGTTTTAGTTATATAAAAATAATTTATGTCGTTTTAAAAAATAATATACATACTTGGCTTTATTAAAAATTAAAAATGTGTATGAAAATGAACAGAAAAATGCAAAAACAATTGGGTTTGAACAATGACTGCAACTTTTAAACGAGGGATTTTTACAATTTAATGTGTAACATGAATTGTTGGAAAAAGTGAAACACACTTGTTTAATATTGCAAAATGTATTCGGTTTGAGGACGGGGTACGTGCTCTTATACCAAGCATATTTAGTCATGTCATTGAACGTTGGAGCTGATAATTAGTTTTGTATTAATGAATATAATTTTATCTGAAACGGAAATTAATATAGCAAATAAAATTATTGTTTTTACTGAAACCATTGCCGAATTCGATACTTTCCAGTTTATGAACGATTTTAATTTTGATCTTTATTGTGAAAAACCTGTTAATAACAATGAAGATTGTAGATGGTTAGATTTCTCATATGACGAAACAACACCTGAAAATTTTGTATGTGGTTCATCATCATCATATTCATTAGAACATATAAAAGTTGTAGATTACTCCTGGATGGCTTTAGGACGTCGATGGTCTATACTCAATTCAAGATCGTTTTGGAAATGACAATTTAACACTATCACAAATTTATAGAATGAAAATATACCTTGCTAATATGGGGAACAGAATTCAATAGCTAAATACTATTAAAACACAAATGCATGAGAAATTTTTAGAAGCCAGATCTAATATAGTTCCAGTGCATAAAGTTGATCTGCAAATTTTGGCTCTTGATGTTGCGAAAAAAACAAATTTTCCAAATTTTATAATATCTCATAGTTTTTTGGCGTCTTTTAAAAAGAAATTTGGTAAAGTTGGACTAAAAATTACCAAACTCGTTATGAAAGTAGAATTACAAAATGACGAACAAATAGAAAATGTAGCCATTGCATTTCCACTTCAAGCCTGTGAAAAAATGCAAGATTATTCGCACAATTGTATTTTTAATAACGATCAAACAGGCTTTGCTAAAGAATTGACACCATTATTTCACATTCGTCATTTCACATATGTTTCACATTCATATACAGTGTAACCCGTCATCGTAATAAATGGTACAGTCATCCCAAAATTTTTACCCATGCACCAAGAAAAAACAGGTACCTTTGGCTCTCGTGTTCGCAGAAATTATTCAGCCAACCACCAAACGTAGTACTTACATGCACAAAAAGTGGGAAATCTTCCACAGATATTTATGAATCATTTCTAAAAGAAATATATTTATGATTTCATAATAATAATAATAACAATAATATTAATGATGAAGTACAATATATTGTACTTCATCATTTTGTGACATTCATTTACACGAAAGAAATACCATAACAAAATTACATTCATTAATCATTAATACACAACCAATTATCAGCTCCAACGTTCAGTGACGTGATTAAATATGCTTGGTATAAGAGCACATAACCAGTTCTCAAACCAAACACATTTCGTAATGTCAAACAAGTGTATTTCACTTTTTCCAAAAATTCATGTTACACATTAAATTGTGAAAATCCCTCATTTATTAGTTGCAGTCATTGTTCAAACCTAATTTGTTTGTTTTTTTTGCATTTTTTTTATTCATTTTCATACACATTTTTAATTTTTAATAAAGCCAAGTAGATATATTACTTTTTAAAGCGAAATAAATGATTTTTATGTAACTAAAACGTGACTTCTATCCACTAATAATAAAGTTCTAAATATTTTGCAAATACATGCATAAATTCTTACGAATCAAAATCGATAATATTTTTATTGCGAATGAATAATTCTTTATTAATTCTCTTTTGGCAACATCGCTTCAAAACCATCTTGCCATTCCTGCGGTTAATAAAAAGCGCATCAAGTCAAATTTGACAAAAATAACCTTTTGTCGCCAAATTTGATGGGGCTATAACTCCCCACCCCCTTATGGGGGATTTAGGTAAAAGAAAATTTTTAGTTTCTTATTGAAACGTTTATACTTTATTATAAAACTAAAATGAAGCACACTTTCGATTCTCACTTCGTGTGCTCTCCTTGTCAGGCTTAAAAGAGCTGAGCATAAACTCTTTCCTTCTGGGTGATAAATTCAGCCGTAGCTATTTTCTGCACGAAATACTTGCGCTGCAAAACATGGCAGGGTTTTCAAATGAAGTTTCTAATCTATTAGATTTGTTGTTAATATTAATAATATCAATGTTATTACTCCTACTGTTTTCGAAAACTTTCGTTTTCGTGTTTTGTTCCAACATCATACAATAATTCGATAATTACTAATGTAGAATCAAAAAATTTATGCGAATTTAAGGTGCAATTTATGATTGTATACAGTGATTTAGATGAAGTCGCATGATGATCAAACCTTTTCTATTCTTTGATCCATTTAAAAAATAACTTTTGAAAATGATTCTCGAATGTGATATTTTTCATTCACTATCATTTTTCACCATCATCAATTTCGTGAGTGGAGAAAAAAGGAACGCACACTTTTCTGAAAGGGTGTGTTGAGGGCTGACTTGAAAGGTTTTCGCCCTTTGAGAACATGACCTGGAGAATAACGATAGGGCCTATCGCTAAGGCATGCCCCGCAGAGACAGAAATGGAGTAAAAGGCACTGCAACCTTAACTTGGTCCAAATTTTGAATTTTGGTAAGATGTCAATCCAAATCCTTTAACAGGAGAAGAGAGATGTCAGAAATGTTTACGTAGTGTGCAATACATTTTCATCTTAAACTCGATTGGGAAACAAAAACAATCAAACTTGTTCGAAAAGAAAAATTGGGTGCAACGTTTGAAATGTAAGCATAACAGGAGTTTCATCAAAAGCGTCTTCATCCACTTGAGTCTGCTGTCAAAAGCTTTTCCTTTAAAGTTTCCTCAAATATCACGGGACATAAAATTTCATTTAGAATGCTTCCCAGGGGCAAAAATTATCATTATTTAATAGAATATGTATGGTGTAGAACTTATTGATCTGTGTTCTTATATTTAAATTATACTTATTCTATAATAATTTTATATATTAAATTATACAATATACCATACATATATAGTAGGTTTAAATTTTGAAAACGTATGTTATGTATTTATAATTTAAATGAGTATATGCACGCTTACAGACATGTATTTGCTTAATTGCATAGTTCAAAAGAATAAATTAATATACGTAAGATTACCAAATACAGTATTACACGTACGCACAACAGCTATTAAATGTTGTACTCACCACAGCTAACAAGCATCGTGGTCAAAGGCGGATCCAGCGAGGGGTAGAGGGGGCGATCCTCCCCCCTCCGTAAGAAACTAAAACGTGGGTGTCAAAATTATTAAATCTAATAAATTCCCCACAAATGTAAAAACACTCACCCCTGTGGCTTTATATGTAGACCAATATTTGGAAATTGCGTGATTTCTGAGAAAGATAATAATATCTCAGAACTATCTATAAGAAGGAAGGAAGCTTCTTTCCCGTCCTAAATGGCCTAGGGGTCAAGGCACTTTGGGGTCTACGGAAAGACCCAAGTTCGAGTATAGGTCGGTCACTACATCTTTTTTTCTCCCATACCTGAAACTCTAGTCTGAGCTAAAACATGGGTGTCAAAATTATTAAAACTTGGCTTTGAAAACATCTGACAGAAGAAAGACCTTTAAGACTAGCATTAGTATACACCCACAGAAACATTCACGTTGATGTAAATAAAGTTATTACCAAATTTTCAAAGAAACCATGACGGCTTGCCTTTTCACCTTAAATTTATTTTTTTTTAAAAAAGTTGCTTGTTATATAAAGGTAAAATAATTACAACGTTTCTGTAGTTTAGGTTTTAAACTTTTTCTAATAACTATATGCATTGTAAATTATAGTTTTGGTTATTGTATATGTCTCCTTTATTAGCTTATCATTTCTGTTATACTTCACCATAATCTGCTCTAAACCATATAGTTTAATTAAAGAAAAGCCCAGCTTTAATTCATTGTCGTAAATTAAATATTTTGATAAATATAAAGAAATGCTAGTAATATATCTTAACAACAACAAAATTTGTTTAAACTGTTCAACAGCCCAAAGCTAAAAATTTTTCTCTGAGAGGGTGCCCAGAACGGCTCCCTCCGTAATAAAATACTGGATGGGCCCTTGATCGTGTTAAGGGCCAAATGAGGTGTAGATTACATTAAAAACGGCAATGCTTAATTTGGTTTGTCTCTTATGCCAATGTCAATATTAAAAAAATATACCAGAATATACAATCTCAGTGTTAATACATTTTCTACACCATTTAAAGAATACATATTTACCTTCCATACAAACGCAGAACGTTTAGTAGTTTATTTTCGTTATTTTAGTTAGTATGTTATTTATTTAGTTTATTATGTTATTTATTTAGTTTATTATGTTATTTATTTAGTTTATTATGTTATTTATAGTATTCAATTTATTAACAATTTTAGTTGTTTATTTTAGTAGTTTATTTAATAGCAATTTTAGTTGTTTATTTTAGTAGTCTATTTAGTAGTATTTTAATAACTACTTCTTACCTTTATACATATAATAATATATATAATTGTAGTAATTTTGTCCAGTAGTTTTATTGTCAGCTTATAAACGGTATTATCTAACAACACAATCATTACACAAATACATAAGTAGAATAAATAAAGTACAAAATAAGATTAATATTCCTGTTTATTTGAGATCCATTTTCTTATCAAAATAAACAAGCATTCGGGAATTTTGTTAAAGAGGTGCCGAAGTTGAACTTCCGTTAATATAATTTTCAAACTTCTTTAAAGAAAAATCTAAGCTATTTAAGGTGGAATTGCTTCTTCTAAAGCACTAAAAAAAGTGAAAATTTACTGTAAGAACGGGTCAGATGCACTTTCAAAATAAATCTGTGGTTCACCTTTGCCGATCTTTACTGGTGCATGAAACGAAAGGCTTTCGCTTTTCACACACCATTTCCGATCCAAGGAACTGCGCATGCCAAGGAGATCTCCACTCACTATTTAATCAGAGAGAGCTAAAAAACCAAATAAGCCCATCCAGTTCATTTTTTGTTTGATGGAGAATTGGGTCGGTTAAATATTTTCTTTTTAAGGAAGTCTTTGGAAATGTGAAGCGCTAGAAAAAGGTACGGTATATACAAAATAACCATTCACATTAACATTCATATAACATTTTAGATATTTGTTCTAAAAAAAAAGCACATTGCTTAATATTTGTATAATTTTGTAAGAAGAAGAGTCCCGTTCTAATTAATGGTCATTTTTAAATGTTTTATCTTGTGAGAACGAAATTAGATCTTATTAATTAAAGTTAGATTGGATTAATACTAAAGCATTTATAAAGAATAAGCTATGGCTATGGTAACAATAATTATTTTGTAAATAATTTTACCGATAATTTAACAGTTTTGTAATTTTATCATCAATTATATATGGATATTCATAATTTTATCATTAATTTAAGATTATGGGTATCTTAAATTAATATCCATAGTTTTTCAATATTGTGCCAACTGGGAAATAATAATATTTCAGTAGATGACTTCCTAAAATGTATTTCATTAATTAATTAATTATCCAAGGCACAAAATTTACATGTGATCTGGGGGAAGCCTGAGGAAAACGTCGACAATGATGACGACCTGATAAGTCCCGGACTCCCCAACAATATGGCAAAGCAATGACAGCAATTTAACATAGAGATGAAAATAAATTAAACATACATAAGACACAACGGGGATAATCATAAATCAAAAAACTACAAGTAAGAATATTTAAATAGGAAGCACAAGAAAATTAGAGAACCCATAGACAAAATAAATGTATAGAACACCATATTACACAAAAAAATTTAACAATTACGATTTTAGCAGTGTAGGAAACGACGAGAGACCCTGCAAGAGGGTTACTGGTCTCGGACAGAGCTGGGCAGTATCGAAAATACAAATTTCTAGGTATTTTGTATTTCGTATCGAAAATACAAATTTTTAGGTATTTTGTATTTTCAAAATACATTTTCAAGTTTGAAAATACATGTAGTTTGGGATTTTTAACTTCGAATTCTAGCCACTTGGCTAAACAGATGATGACCGAAGGTCGACTTCATCACCTGTTTAAGTAGATAGTACTTAAGCATTTGCTCTTCCTAAATTGCACTTTCCTCGTACCTTCATTGTTCACAACTACATCCCATCTGTATATGCAAAGACACCCGCTTTGAGGGCAATAAAACTTGATGACCCTGGCTCTCCCTCGCCAAAACATATTTGCCATCTTGACCAGATATATGAGTTTGTATAACTGTCGGCTGTGTCGCTATCGCTATGTGAAAAATATCCCGGGTGACCGAAACGTTCTTTAACTTGAAAACTTTCGCACGAAAACCGAAAACCGATGAAATACGGATTATAATCCTGGTGATAGGAGATTAGACGCGCATATGGGACTGAGGTCACATGCTTTACTACCTTACTTATATCAACGACTTGACTTACAACCGTTTAGGCAATTTTTAATGTTGCAAATTAATCAGTTTCATAAATTTCAACTGGTTGCTTTGAACTTCCCCTGCTTTAAGTCTTCGTAGCTAAATACATTTTTGTGATGAATCATGATAGCAATGACAACAGTGCTAATACTAGTATCGTAGGGAAATTTGATGAATACAAAAATAGATGTGCCATTTTAGAGGACAAGTACAATTTCTTCAATTGCTTGTGCAGTAGAAAAGCCTAGTGCCAATTATGCACAGAAAGGAAGGAAATTTCAATAATTTGCGCAACCTTTGTGGCAACAACAAACTTAAAAACTACTTAAAGGCAAGTTCTACTTATTTATTTGATTTTATTATAAGAGTGAAAGTCAAGAATGAAGTGGCGTATCTTCACGTCCTTAAATTCATTTACAGTAAGAATATAAGAAAGGCAAGGCCTTTGCTGGCAAAGGGGATCAGCGCATTGGACGATCCATTTATATATTGAGCCTTTGTGACAAAAGGAAACGATATATTATATTATTATTAAATTAATTTGGTTAAATGCACCTATCATTACGCTTATCATTGCTTAATAACCCGTCAGTTTCTTTGCGAAACATATGATTGTCAAATGACCGTGAAATCAGTATAGGGATCTAAAACACTAAAAGGAGAGAACTAATTTAAACAAACGTAACAAATTTAATTATGACTAACTACTACTCTACAAATTCTATGCAGTTATATAAATGGCGAAAGTTTCCACATGGACAGAAACATAAATGTCTAACTAATGTGCTATGGTTTGTCAATACCGGTTGTTAATAAGTCAATGCCTCAGCAACAATATCTATGTAAATTGCAATATGTCAATACAATAAATTACACCAATATTGAGAACGTATGTCAGATATTAAATTAAAACAATGCAAGAAGTACTGCCTAAGTAAGCATGGGCAAATGGGGAAAATAGAATAAGTTTCATGACCTAATTTTAAATTTAAACCTAAATAATGGTACACCTCGTACAAATGGGAATAAATGGATATTGACTCACGTGCGACTGTTATGATGGGGTGTTGCAGTCACGTGACCGTTGTTTTGTTGCAGGTGCATTACGCTGTGGCTCGTCGTGCACTTCAAAATCCAATTTCCGACGAGAAAACGTTTACGGGGCTGCTGGGATGCCGCTGCTTCACTCCTGTCGGACTTGGCGTGTTTTATGGAAAATGTCAGGCTCTGCAGATGCGAAAAAAACGATAAATAGCCGGGATGCTTCTGCATCAGTTCAGTAGGACTCTACGTATTTTTTGGACAAACGTCGGGATTTGCTGATGCGAAAATCAACGATGAATAATTATAGTCCGCCGGAATTCTTCACTCTGCAGTGGCGATGAATATAACTCTACGCAGCTGATGCGTATGATTTTGTAGCTCGTCTTTTTGAGCGAATCGAGAATTTTTGGAGCTTTAATAAAAACTTTCCAAGTGGAGCCCCTGCAATACTTTCAAGTAGGAAGGTTGTGAGTCTTCCCACCTGCAACTTTGCTTGCCTTGAAGTCTCCGACCGAACTCCAAGTTCACGTCAAATTGAGACGTCCTTTTCCGTACGCTGCTCCCGCTCTTCTCTTCTATTTTCTTCTCTTACTATCCCCAGCACGACCCTCAAGTCAATGAAATTAAATTACACAATCCACTCACAGGATTATTCGTTTTGACAGTACATTGGCTGTTGCTAGCTATGCAAATCATACTGCTGATCTCTGATAGGTTTCCTTTCGCGGGGCGGTCTACTGTTTTTGAGTTTAACTACGCCCTGAGTTTACGATAGTAGAATTGACAAACAAGCCCCTAATCAAAGTTGACATTTTATGGGATTTTCATTGTTTAACCTGATTGTTTCGCCTAAACCCATAAAACGTCGTCTGGCTTTTTTTTTCTCTACCCATGCTTACTTTGTACAAATACACAGAATATATTTGGCAAACTAATATTCTCCTATAATAATACGTTAATATCCACACAAAATGATTTAAAGAACAACGTAATTCAATATGGCTGACGAGCACGCCATATATATAAAATGAAAAATATAAATATCCCAGAAAATATGCATCCAATTCAAAAATGGTTCAGAATAAAAATTTAGTATTTTCGAGTTTTTTTTTAATTTCATAACAACCAAGCTGCCCTCTTCTAAGTGGGAAAGGGATAAAATTTCGAATGGAAATCCCTATATTTTTATTTAGAGTCGGACCTCGATATAAGGTCAGCCCGCATGTATGGTCACTTTTCAAAAATCCCGGTTAATTGAATAGGAATTCTGTGTTACACTTTACTGCTTATATGGCCAGGGTATGGACGGAAACCCGTTTATAATGTCACCAAGTTCTGAGATTTCAATACTACGATATTGTCAAGCACTCATTACTCTGTTAGGTGTGGGGGGGGGTCTTCGTAGCAAAATATAAAAGGGGGAGAGGGTTTAATGGATGGTGTTTTTTCTGAAGAATCTGTTCTTCCCTTCTCCAGTCAAGCTTTTGGGACTAGATTAAGTTAGAGACAAAAGAACCAGGGGATGTATTAGCAAGGAGCAACTTCTCATACAACCAAGGAAATTTCATCTGCTTCACCGCATTTGTGTGCGATATATCGTATGAAACGAAAAACTTTATCATTTACGGATAACAAAAAATTACCTATACTTTTAAGAAATATAGCCAATTAAAAGCAGCTTTTGCAAAACACAATGTAATAGCAAAGGCGCTTTACAATACAATTTTTTCATCGCCATTTAAACTATTTTGCGTAATTTTTTTGAAGTCCAAAATAATTTTAAAAATTTCTTAATTTAATAATTATTTATTGTTCTAAATTTATTAACTTAATTTTTATATAATGTTTGTGCTATTGGTTTATATATAGAGGTAAAATACCTAACGTAAGTTGAATTCTCCCTAATTCCGCACATAAAGTCATCCTGCTTATAACGTCAGTTTTGTCAAGTTTGCAGGAGTGACCTTATAACTGCATTATTTTTCTTTAATTTTTGGATTCTTCGTTAAGACGACCTAACCAAAAAAAATTTGGGAACGTATCCCACGTTGAAGGAAATGTTTATTCACTACAACACAAATTTACCATCAAGTGTCCTGATGGAACCATTATTTTCTTTTGCCACTATGGTAAGTACTCCAAAAAGGGATGCTTTATCCCATACCAGTTTCGAACAACTGGTTTTAGTGAAAGCCAATAACATTTTCTCTGAATAGTTTTTTTTTTAGTCACAATCATACTTAATACTTTTAGTTATCATTTAATCGTTTTTCTTGTATTTTCATGTGTGTGCGCCGTAGGAATAATTTGCCTCTTACTGTCATCTTCAAATTTAATATGTATTTATAAAATATAACCCAGAATTAAAACGCAATAGAATATTGAAAAAATAAATTAAAATTTATATTTTTTTATATTATGTTTTCAGAAATATGGTACACATTTCTCATAAAATGTTCACTTCCCCATCGCATTGTACGCTTGTTGTAAATATGTTTATGTATAATACAAAATTTTTCTGAGCCATCAAAGTGCCAAATTCAATATGAATGTTACTTCTCACTTTCGTTGCATTTCATTCGATATTTTGCTGGATTTCTCATTTTATTTTTAAATGATAACTTTTTTAAATAATCAAATATTTTCATTATTATAACCAAGGACAAAAACTTAGCCTTTTTGCTTTTATATCCTTGTTAGATCAAAGTCTCTTTGCTCTCCTTCTCCTCCCCTTTAAAACTAAAATCGCCCCGCTGTTGGTGTCTCCCTTCTCAAAGTGCTTCATGACCTTAGATTCACCACCAGATACATGTCATATGCAGGACGTTTCTAGGTGTTTTGCCGCCCTAGGCAAGAACCGAAAAATGCCGCCCCCACCCTTTTACTGCCATCACTCTTTCGCCTGTATCTCCCTCTCTGCCACAACTAACATCCTGCGGTACAACAATGTAAATCTTCTATTATACTTTTAATTATTAAACCCATTAATTACATTTATATTTTAAACTTGCATTAGTTATTTTGTAACATTAGGGTATTGTGAATAGTAAGACAATTACTGCACGTTATAATTGTTTAATTGCAACATCTTCTATTTTTTAAAACTGAAATATTGACCTGGTAATATTTCAAAACACAACATTTATTATCAGAGCTAGAAGGCTTAAATGTATTAGATATAAAAAAAAAACCTGTGTGCAAAATTAAACAATAAAACATAAAAAAATTTTACATTTGTCAAAGTAAAGATTTATTAAGTAATTGTTCCGTATGCTTTTGGTAATAATTCGATATTTTAATTTTTCCTCTTTTTCAATTTTTTTTTTTTTTTTCTCATTTGCTCAATTTTTTCTTTGTTTGATTTAAAATTGATACTTTTACGCAATTTTTCCGCCCTAGGCGGTCTCCTACTCTACCCTAATGGTAGATACGGCCCTTATCATACCACTAGTTCTACGCTGTATAGAGCATGTAGTTGTTCATGGCGGCAAGAACGAAAGAAATCGACTTCATTTCTTATCAACTATTTTTACAATTTTAAGTGTGAATTCACAAATAATGTGAAATGATGGTGACATATTATTGAGTTACGTGATTACATATGACTAGGGCCCGGATTTCTATGCACTTGCATGTTTTTGCATATTTCACATTTGTGCGCATATTTTTGAATATTTCTGCAAAAATTTCATAAAATTTTCAAAAGTGTGTATTTCTTTAATCCGCTTGTAATTCAATCAATTACATTAATTTGATATTTCTTTTTTTTTAAAGGCCTTTCTCCGTTCAAATTTTTTTTAATAAAAATGAAGAAAAAATGCTACAGAATGTATTTCAATTGTAAATGATGAAATTAAATATTAAAGTTAGAAAAAACAAATAAATTTATGTTTTCACGTTTCTGTGGCGATGTTTCTCAATATGCATAATACTTTCCAAGTCAAGACCAAGTGTAATATTTTCCACCCCAAGCCATGGGCGCCGGCAGGTTTAGGGAAGAGAGGGCTATTGCACCCCTCCCCCCCATATTTCGATTTTCTTTGGGAAAAGAAAGGTAAAATTAGACAGATGAGATAAAAAATTTCCATTTTAAAGGCCTTTGCAACCCCCCCCCACCCCACACACACACACCAGATTTCACCCTGCCATCGTCTTAGAGCCTAAGCCAATGCTTATGCCATATTTTCAATCATGTCTCCGTACGTATTTCACACATTTTGGTGTGTATTTTGTGATAATTTTGTGATAATTTTGTTCATAATCATATTCAAGGACGTAACAAAGTGATATTTTTTATGCATTTCAGTATATATGTTATGCAATAATTCCAAGAACACTTGCACTGTTTCAATAAATTGTTATTTTATACATTTCGAAACATCGCTTATGAGTAGGGTCCAAATTTCTATGCACTTGCATATTTCTGCATATTTTCATGCACATTTTTGAAATAATTTTGAACGTATTTGCATACTATTTGGGTTAAATGTTATGCATGAAAATCCAGGCCTTAGTTATCACTATAAAATTATAACGATATGCTGACGATAAGGAAATTATTAAGCTTAATTTAGGGTGATTAAATGCATTAAAGTCAGGTAAAAAAAAACTTTGGCAAATGTAATTTGTATTTTCAAAAAGTATTTTAAAATACATTTTGTATTTTGTATCGAAAATACATATTTCCAAGCATTTTGCCCAGCTCTGGTCTCGGGAGCTCATTGCAGGCTCTGGGAACTGTAGAATTAATATGATGGAATCAGTAGTTGTTTTGGGCATTTTAGTGCTTATTGTAATTAATAAAATATGAATGAATGAATGAAGGAAGGAAGGAAGGAAGGAAGGAAGGAAGGAAGGAAGGAAGGAATAATAAAAACAACTGACTACTTTTATCGTTTCAAGAAGATCATTTCAGGAAGATTTTCATTTCAAGAAAATCATTTCAAGAAGATTTACATTTCAAGAAGCTCATTTCAAAAATATTTTCATTTCAAGAAGAGAAGACTTTCATTTCAAGAAGACTTTCATTTCAAGAAGACTTTCATTTCAAGAAGAAGACTTTAATTTAGTTGCTTTGACACAAAATGGTAAGAAATGAAAAAATAATATGCAAACCAGGTTGTCCCTTCAGTTTCTTGAAACTTGTAAAATCTCTCTCGATTAAGAGTTTACCAAACCACATCGCGTTTATGCTATATTTCAAGTCATAATCAAAGTTTCCATCGTCTTTGTTTGACTGGACATGATTTGATTGAAAGGACATAACGTTCATGAAACGCGAATTGTTTATTATAAGTTATATTCTATTTATTTATGTGAATTCTACCATTTAACCAGTCACTAAATGATAGACTGAAGCTAAATATCATCTTCAGTGGTAGGAAACAAATAGGCATATTTCTGATTTTAGTATTGCAAAAAAAGCCAATACTGTAATGAAAAAAAAAAAAGTACGCTGCATAAAATATATCGTTTTCTCTATATTAAACATACAGGGTGCTCTCTAAAATCCGGTGTTTCACAAATAACTTTTAAATGAAGACTCGCAGAGCTGTAAAAGTTAGGTGTGGGTATAGTAAAGTGCTCGTGTCCGATCAAATAGAATCGACGGAAGCGCCCTCTGTGGCGAAATCCTGAAGTTAATTTCATTTAATTCTGGAACTAGAGGAGATAAATTATTTTTCACTTACAAAGTTGTTAGGCACCAACTAGTTAATAAGAAACGATTTTTACACCACTTTACTTGGGCAAAATTCGTGAATAATATAATAGGTTTTTAAGTTGTCCGTCCAACAACGCCACTGTTGGTCAAAGTTCCGATTTCTCAATCTTACTCTAGTAGTTTTGCCTAAGGTGTCATCTTCAAAACGTCATCATCTTTACAGCTTCTCGTTTTCATCTTTACAGCTTCTCATTTTCATCTTTACAGCTTCTCATTTTCATCTTTACAGCTTCTCGTTTTCATCTTTACAGCTTCTCGTTTTCGTCTTTACCGCTTCTCGTTTTCATCTTTCCCGCTTCTCGTTTTCACCTTTACAGCTTCTCGTCTTCATATTTACAGCTTCTCGTTTTCGTCTTTACAGCTTCTCGTTTTCATCTTCACAGCTTCTGTTTAGCCTATCTGCGTGCATAATGTAATCTCCTACAAATTACCTGCTGATGTTTAATTTTGAATTTGGTTTCTACCTTATTTGTAACTAGATTTAGTATATCTCCGTACATAGTATTCATTGACACCGTTTCGATACGTACGTATAAAACCGTTATTCTGGAAAACAGGCTTCTCTAACAACTGGTTGTTGCAGTAAAATAAAATTCAAAGTACGTTGTAAAGGCGAAACTACTAGAGTAAGATTGAGAAATCGGAATTTTGACCAACAATGGCGTTGCTGGACGGATACCTTTAAAACCTCCTAAATCACGAATTTTGCCCTATTAAGGTGGTGAAAAAAACACGTTTCTTACTAATTAGTTAGTGCTTAACAACTTTGTAATTGAAAATTTTCCTGTATCCCTTCTAGTTCCAGAATTAGGTGCAATAACTTCCCGATTTCACAACAGAGGTCACTGCAGTTGATCCCATTTCATCGGCCATGGGCTATTTACTTTTTATCCACACCTAACTTTTACAGTTCTACGAGCCTTCGCTGAAAAGTTATTTACGAAACACTGGGTTTCAAATAGCACCCTGTATATTTCTGCTCGATTAGTTAATGGTAAATGCAAATCCATTATTTTAAGACGCAGACATTCGTTTCCGAGTAAAAAAATATTAAATGTACATACAAAATAATAATAAGAAGAAGAATGTTTATTTTACAGACAACCAAGGAAAAGAAAAAACTTGAATACAGGTACAAAAAATATGGGTCAGGAAGGAGCCTGATGGATGATCGGAAAATAAAGCAGACTAAAAGTCTGCTTGACGAGTTCCGACCACCCCTCAGATAATAAATTATTTAAATACATTTTTCATTTAAATGCATGTTTCTTTTTAGGAAGTTCATAAAGATGTATAATTTTGGACTTTTTATCACATGTAATTCGGGCTCTATCCAAAAGGCTTAAAATGCGTTGGCTTTTGTAATTATGTTCAACCATTTTAATTTACACACTGGCTACAAAGTTATACTTTTTATCACCAACTTTTAACGAGTTTCTCTTTAAAAAAAACCCTAATTGAAATTTAGAACAAAGAATATGTGGAAAAATATTTTTCAAGAAAACCTTTATCCTTTACATCTCACGACACTACTTAACACGCAATTAAATTTTCACAAAAATTTATTTTCAAGGTTCAGAAAAAAATTTCCAAACAGCTATTGTCTTTCACATAATTGATCTAATTACAAATTAATTACAAAACTTTTCAAAGTTAAATACATCCTCTACATGATAATAATAATAATCAGTATTAGTGTCCAAAATCACTATTTTGTCAGTTTTTTAATCAGTTTTTCGACCACGAAAAAATTACTTAATAAATATATCTATATTTATTAAGTAACACATATTATATACGGTATAGTATAAATTATATATATATGTGTATGTATATATATATATTACGATATATATGTGTGTATTATATATATATATATGTGTGTGTGTATATATATATTATGAGGCAAATATTAATTTGCCTCATGGATAGGAAGTCCGGCCCGCACCACTTGAAGGCGGCCTATATATATGGCCTGCAAAAGGGTTGCTGGTATCTAACTGGAAGGAGACCCACACGCTGAACGTATGTGACGATGTGTGGAACCGGTCAGGCCAGTAACCTAGTGTCCTACCCCACCTTCAAGTGGTGCAGGCTGGGCTTTCTATCCAAGAGGCAAATTAATATTTGCTGCACGGATAGAAAGGCGGAAGGGGAGGGCTAATTCACCAACCCGTCTAGCCAGCGTGGTGAAATTATGGCTAATTCCTCCATTATGTTGACACACCAGAAACCATGGCCCCTAGTCTCCAGGTGCTGGAGTGCTCCTGATCAAGGCAGCGGTCAGTGTGGCATGAAAGCAGGGGGTGCTAAGAATCACTGGAATGGCCCAGGCTGCCGTTTGTTATTGACCTTGGCAACGTATAATGGACGATCCCTTGCTTCTGAAGCAAAACTTCAGGAATTGGAAGAAGAACTTGACAAGATCAAATGGGACATTGTAGGACTCAGTGAAGTTAGAAGAAAAGGTGAAGAGTTGGTGGAACTTAAAAGTGGACATTTGTTTTATTATAGAGGAACGGAAACTGGAAGAACAAGTGGTGTTGGCTTCTTAATCAACAAAAGAATTAAAGACTGTCTTCTGGAAGTTGAAAGTACATCAGATCGAGCAGCGAGGCTCGTTGTTCAACTAACCCAGCGATACCAACTTCAGATAGTACAGGTATATGCACCAACATCAAGCCATACCGACGAGGAGGTTGAGGAATTCTATGAAGAAATCAAACAGCTACATACCAAGGGGAAACAACACATCAAGCTCATCATGGGGGATTTCAATGCAAGAATTGGACAACAGGAACAAGGAGAGACATCGGTTGGTAAATACGGATATGGGGAAAGGAATGAACGTGGCGATCAACTCATCGAATTTGCAGAAGCTGAAAACCTTAGCATCATGAATTCATTTTTTAAGAAGAAACCGCAAAGAAAATGGACATGGAAACACCCCAATTACCCGTTTACCACTAGCAGATAACCATACACGCCCCGCTACAGCCCTCTATTTATACGGATCCATCAGCAGTTCAGAGGGCGCTGTTCAGCCCACGCACACGCGATGACTCTGAAATTCTAATCATTTGAATAGCATACCCGAATTTGTATTTCCTGAAAGTTTCAGCACAATCACGTGATTCCTTCATCGTGTTGCAATTTTTACAAACAGGTGTATATGTATATAAATGGAGAGATGGGTTGCGCAACGCTATCACCGGAGTCGTATATGCTGTCCTAAAACGAAAAAAATATTCCAGAATTAAGAAAAATCATGCATATACGTAATAAACAGAGACGGCGAAGAGACTGACTTTAAGGTGAGAACTAAAGTATCTCGGAAGTGAGGGGCGGGGCTATGATCTTTGAGTCATACATGTTGGTAAAAAGAATTATGGATGGCCCTCACTTTACCTACGTATTACAATATGTCTGAGAGTATTCAAGCATTACGTAAGAACCTTTGGGTGAGGGGGTTACTATGGTTCTTATTTTCCTATGTTAGCCAATGTTAATTTTTGCTTACCAGAGCGGGGGAGGGGTATAAAATGGCTAAAATATTGCCTAGGTACTACTTGAACGTTCACTTTTATTCCGTGTACAGGGTGTTCTGAAAACACCGTATCAAATGCATATAGCCCTGATCCTTATGCAAAATGGACCATAATGACCCTTTACATGGGGGGGTTTAGAAATAGATATCCACAGAGATATGACTATAAACAAATAACAAAGTATGATTGTATAAAAAAAAAAGTTACACCTATTGATCTTTTACATATATTCGATAAAAGTCATATTGAAAATATGAACTATCATCCAAATATTCTCATTTCTCAGACATTGATAATAAATACCGTTCTTGCTATATTTAATGATCAGTTTCTGTTCATCTTTGTCCTCCCCACCCATGGGCGCCGACGCCATAAAAATATTGGGGGAAGAGTATACCAGTGGAAAGCAGCTTGTTATCAAACAGGGCCGTAGCCAGCGGGTGGTCCCAAGGGCCCGCCTCTCATCCGAAATGTTGGTTGCAAAAATTTTGTGCCTCCCTAGAAAAAAATTTCTGGTTAAGGCTTTTTTTTTCAACAACTCTCTACAAGGATAACAGGCACCAACAAAGCAGTGTTTAATTTAAATGTGCTTCTGCTTGATGACGTTCCTTTATTATGAATTCAATATTCTAGTTACATTTTAGGTTTCATTTTCACACGCAATGCTTCTTACTAAATTTCGTATTTATTACGCTAATGATGATGATGTAGATAGTCCCTTTAATTTATGTCGTTGATAATGAGCTTAATGGGCCAAAAAGTTCCTTCAGCTTGCGAAATTAAAATAGGGAAACTATAGTTGTAACGTTATTGAAAACGTTCCGTTTGAAAGTTGAAATAATAACACGTCAATGAAAACGCTACCATCCAAAAAGAAAACTATATAATATAATCCAACAAAAGGTATAATTACATCAAATAAATGACAAAGTGTATGTTCTTATTTCGAACTAAATACACTACGCCGAAAAATATCTGTACTCCTTAGATTAAAAGAAAAAAAAATGTTTAACGACGTTACCTAATTCAATATTTTTATTTGAAATTTGGGGAAATGGAATTCTAATACCCACATTGGGAGAACGGGTCCCCCTGTCCCCCACTAACGCCGCCCGTGTCTCCACCCCAATTAATATTCTAAATTAATTTACATTTCTCTTCTGTTCTCGTCCATTCACTCTTATTTTATCCTTTCACCTTGTAAGTCTATTTAAAAATTTAAAAAATAGTAGTGATAAAATAAAATAAAAATTATTAAAAAGTTATAAAACACATGTGTTAATACCTATAAAAAATTTATACCGCGCTCTCTCGCTCACTCTCTAAATGTCGAGTTTTAAAATCTCGCAAGTGAATACACACGAAATACCCCGCGAACAAAGTAATATCAGTGAAATATTATAAATCTGTCTAAAAGGAGATGTCCCATGTTACGAAATATTTTTTTTCCTAACATTTTTTTCTTCAAAAAAAAAACTTTACGCCCTAAAAATTTCCTTTCATAAAATCTTTTATGTTTTCTTAAAAACTATAGTCAAAATTCTTAAGTGTAGCTATGGCAGCCAAAGCAATTGGCAGGGGAATGAAATATGGTTTAGAATCTATTCGTGCGTAGTCTTTCGAGCTCCTCTTGCATTACTCTGCGTCATTGGACCCTGCTATTTAGCTTAATGAAATGAGACATATGGGAGTGACAGAATATGTGATTCGTTGACTTGAGCACCCGCTTGGCATAAGAATATCTGATTAATGGAGGACTGCACAAATGTTTCTGCTTCATCTGAGTCCCATTATAACACGGAGTGATAGGATTATAGGAGGTAAAGGGTAAAATTTTCTGTTATAGTTTGCTACCGTATTAATATCACATATTAAATTTCAGTTTATAAGGTATATTGCCAGATTTTGAACAGGTTATATTTGCATATCTTTAGCGGACTTTCTACATTTTGTCACTAATTATACAGGGTGTCCAGCATTCCTCTGATAATAACCATACAGCGGTGTGCCTGGGACAATTTTGAGATGTAAAAGTGCGCTTCATTTTGGTGACAAGTCTTTGTGTGATGATTGCCAAAAAACGGTGATGATTGCCACCCAATGAGCAAGCTGCCTGCATCTGTTAATACTTTCGCTGATTAGTTTAAGACGAATTACAGAAAACTTGTCTCTGGTGTAAAGCACTGGGCAGTTTAATTGGATGGAAATTTTTGAATAACTGTATTCTCATCATCATATCTAAATTCATTAGATTCAATGGGAGCATGAAGTTCATCAATTCTTACCTCCAGTTCTTCAGCCTTTTCTTCCATTTGCGAGAGTTCGTCATCAATTGCTGAGACATCTACTTCTTCGTCAGCATTTTCCAAATAAGGTTTTCTTGGTCCTTCGATACTACTTTGAATAGTTTGCACCGTTTAATACTTGATATCAACTTCAGGCTTGTCGCCTCCAACTTCCAGTCTAGCTGCGTCGTTCGTCAGTCTTGTAGGTTTCGCTTTGAGAGCCAACTTCTGCCGACTGAGCGCTAACCTGTTATTTCGATGCTTCAGCTTGGCGGATCAGAATGTCTTTTACTAGAGAATTGTGATTAATGAAACCACCATTAAATTTAAATGGACAGTATTAACAAAACAAAAAGTCTTTATTTCAACCTGAAATCGGCGGGTTCTAAAGACAATACCATACCATTTTCTCTGACCGAAGAATGGTACAACGTTTTTGTGCCACTGTCCACTGTTTAACTGGGAGATAACTAAGGTCGTTTTGGATTTTTGCAGCCGGCTTTCCTGTGTTATTGTCCTCTCTAATAATGTTCCGCTTATCTCTTTCAATCAGATTTGGCTTCGCTCCCCGCTTTTTGGGTGGATGCTTTTGGGGTTTCTTTTTAAAAAGGCCCCTATAGTACTCCTTGAACACTGAATAAGCTGACCAATTTCGCGAATGGATTTTCCATTTCGTTTAAAAGCCGTAATTTCTCCTTTCTTGAAATCCGTAAGTATTTTCCTTTCTGCCATGACTACAAACGCTGCTTTCGCATAAACCTGTTCACACGGGTATTTATATGAACCTACGCATCAAAAGAATACGATATGCAAATTTTTTAGCGCCTGCACTGCCATCTGTTAGTCAGGAATGATAGTGTCCCTTAAATTAACAAACAACATTTGTTATATAAATTTACATTTTCTCCATTTATGTGACGATATATTCATATAAAATTTATTTTTCTACAAGACATTACCGTTTCTCGTCGTTCTTCAAAATCCTATTAGCAGTTTTTGTATTTTTTTTAGCATTTACGTAAAAATATCAGGTGTCCACTAAAATACCAAACGCACTGTATACATTTATACGTAAAAAATTAATTCTTGGTAGAGGAAATATATAAAATATGGTACAGAGTACGTATAAAATATGATACAGATTGCGTATAATATGTAATACGTTATACGTATGAAATATGATACAGAATATGTATAAAATATGACACAGAATATGTATAAAATATGATACAGAATACATATAAATTATAATAGGTTCTGGTAATTGAATATACGATCAATTAAAATAATTAGTCGTTAGAGTAAAAACAAATAAGAACATAGATTTATATAGAGAGTAGCTGAAATTCTTGTTGGAACTAAAAGCCTCATGTAATTTGAATAAATTTAATAAAATATTTAAAAAATGCCATATCTCATAATTCCTTTAAACACGAAAATAAGTTGTTCTGAGTTAATTACTTTTGATTACAGCCTTCCAATAGTATGCTTCTATATGCTGCTACATTAACAATGCATTTTATATCTATTATATGGTAGTATATTTTAGCTAGTAGATGGTATTATTAAAACCAGTTATAAGTATATTGTTTTGTTGCACACCATTTTGCTAAGATTAAGCTAAAGTAAGCAATAATTTCATTCAACAGTATATTAATTTCGATACGAGTAGTCATTGTTTGAGATAAATGTTTTTATATATATAAACTTTGTAGTGCAAACTTTTGCATATTGTTGAGAATTTTCACGTTGAATACAGAAAATTGTAAAGATTACGTCATTGTTAAGCTAAATATAAGTTTAGTATATTAGCCTAAACATGGATAGTTTTCGTAATCAAAAGCAAACCACTGGTGATGTCCAAAGACATGTAATAAACAAGCACCGTGTGTTTGAGGATACAGACAGTATCAGTTTGTATGAAGACGTGGATCACACAAAGGCAAGCGTCAATCTTCAAGATTTCGAAGATAGTTTGTCATTTAAAACTATCATTTTAATTGTGATTCCAGTCGTACTTATAATTTTGATGATCATGATGTGCGTACTGCATTGGTTGGATCGGTACACGTGGGACCAGGTAGAAAACGCCTTTAAAAAGAAGCGTTTCAAGAAGAAAGCTGCAAAAACTCCAACTTCCAGCTCAAGTGAAACTCCAAGTCCTTATTCGAACTCTGATAGAAAGGGCAGTGGGGAAAATTTATTGGCTCATTTTTCTGAAACAAGCCAATCGGATGTTTCATCAGAAAGCTCGTTATTCTCTAATTCATCTGTGGACGATTCTTGGATCCAATCTGAAACTCCTGAAAATGCACGGTCGCTTTCAAATGGTGACTGTGTCATTCAGATGAACTCGTGCCCTATTGCAGACACTACTGCCATAGACATCGACGAGGAACAGTCAGTAGATGGATTCAAGAATTCGGCTGATACATTTCATTGCCATGTAGATCAATTTCGTGTGGACTATTTTAGCCGTAGCACAAAAAGATATGTAGATAATAGCGTGTACATTGGATTAGCTGATGCTGCCTACTTTGATACCCAACTGGAAATGGAAGAGTCATCAGGAGACGAGCGCCTGTTCGGAAACTTCTGATTCGTATGTCTAAGTGATTTTTGAAGTTCTTTGTGCAGGCCTGTAGTTTACTGTATCTATGTGATACAGTAAACTACAGGCCTGCACAAAAGTTTAGACACAGAGGCAAATTATAAATAAAAGCGAGAATTTGCATTGAACTTCGCCGATATTGTATCTAAATAATCCTAGAACCAATAATAAATTGTGCAACTTAAAAGATTACCAAAAGTACTGAAACAAAATATCCCAACACCGTAATATTGGAATCTGCATGCCACAAATGTTTAGGCACATATGTCAGATTTATGCAAATTAACGGCGCGAAGTTCCCAAGTGATCGAAGGGGCGTTTCCCAGAGTTGTTATATAAGGCCTGAAATAATTTAGAATGCTTAGAACGATGCCGATGTCAAAGCAATTTACGAATGACGAGATTTTGAAGATTTGGAGGCTGAAAACTAAAAGTAAATCGGTTACTCAAATTTCTCTTGCATTGAACCGTTCAAAGCGAGGCATTTATCGAGTATTATCCCGGGGTGATCAGTATCAACCAAAATCACGATCTGGGAGGCCTCGAGTGACCAGCATTCGGGATGATAGACAAATACGAAGATTGGCTTCAAATGAAAGCCTGTCTGCAAATCAAATAAAAAACACGTTAGCAATGCGAGTGTCAAGAGAAACCATACGTAGAAGGATTGTAGAATGCAGGCATTTGAGATATGCAAAAATGCGCCGCAAGCCCTGTTTGCAATTACATCATAAACAAGCACGACTACAATGGGCAAGGCAGCACATATCATACAGTGACGAATGGCTGCAGGTGTTATTTAGTGATGAAAAAAAGTGGAACTTAGATGGTCCCGATGGCCTTTCGCACTACTGGCACGATCTTCGAAAACGCCCCTTAAGTCGGTTCAGCAGACGTCAAGGAGGAGGTTCAGTCATGGTTTGGGGAGCCTTTAGCTTCAATGGACAGACTTCTTTGGCGTTTTTGAATGGAAAACAAGATTCCAAGGCATACCAGGCAACTCTTGAAAGTCACCTATTACCTTTTGGCGAACTTTTATGTGGACGAAACTGGGTTTTCCAACAAGATAATGCGTCCATCCACACATCCAGGTCAACAAACGAATGAATGAGCTCTAAAAATATTACAGTTCTCGATTGGCCTGCTCTTAGTCCTGTCTGTAATCCCATCAAAAATGTATGGGGCATACTAACGAATGTTGTGTATGCCAATGGAAAGCAATATCCGTCCGTTTTAGAACTTAAAAAGGCTATAGAAGAAGCGTGGTTTAATTTTGAACCAGAAACCTTTCAAAATCTTGTGCTTTCAATGAACGACCGCGTATTTAATCTAATACGAAGTAATGGTGGCTACATTGATTATTAAAATTGTTCATTTCCTTATGCAAGTGCTAAAATTTATGTTTGTGCCTAAACTTTTGTGCCACATATTTTACTTATTTTAAGTTATATATTGCAGCAAGTTCGCTACTGATGTGATTTCTGTTCTCAAATTTTTAATTTGCATATTACATGTGTTCATACTTCGTAATATTAAAGTTCCTGCCTCTTCAGTTTTAATAGTATTTTGTTATACTCAAATTTGTGTTGTGTCTAAACTTTTATGCAGGCCTGTACTACTTATCTGCGAGCTGGTTATCCGCGCCCAAGCAACACGCTCAACATTTTAAAAAATGACAAGCGGAATTGATTTTTAAGAAAGACGTAATTTCGCATCACGAAATATTACCGATTAGTCCTGACAGCGAGAGTTTCGTTGCAGATAATATATGCATAAATTTATCGCGTTTAAATCCGTGACATCGTTTCAAACTACAGATTTTCAAAATACTACTTCATATGAGTTGAAAAAAACTGTGAGGTCCAAAAATGTGACGAATTGTATTAAACGCACTGGCAGAATAATCTGTATTTCCACAGAATATACCTTAGTCCGCGGTCTATTATACTATATCAATATTATACATCTATACTATATCAATATTATACATCTATACTATATCAATATTATACATCTATACTATATGAATATTATACATCTATACTATATCAATATTATACATCTATATTACATCAATATTATACATCTATACTACATCAATTACTAAAATATATATCAGAAATATCAAAATATACATCAGAAATATCAAAATATACATCAGAAATATCAAAATATACATCAGAAATATCAAAATATACATCTGAAACTACTGTTAGAAAATCCTTCTCATCGCCGTACGGTTGGTCGTTCCCGCGGCGTTTGCACAACGGCCATTCCAAAAACACATTGAGGGTAAAATCTTTTTCTTTATTACAACTTCAAATTTTTTAATATAATGTTTAAATATATATATGTTTAGTAATAATGCGCAGTTATTCGAAATTTTAATATTTGCTCAGTATGTATATTTTTAGAGCATTTTTCGATGTTCGCATTATCCGTGAATTCGATTACCCACAATAAACGTGTCGCCCATTTTGGTCAATGGGTCTTGACCAAATCAAGGTCAAAATCAAGAGTTTACTGTATTTTCAAACTGAGTATGGATATAAACTGTGGCAGTCACATTAGTAACAGTTACAGCAATATTATTTACAGTAGTAGCATTTGCAGTAATAAGAGTTACAGGTGGGTTATTCCACGGAATTTCGGCAACTTTTTTTTTTTGCTGAGTCATTTTTTATTTCTTTCATACTTTGTATGCTGAAACATATATGCAAGAGAAGTCAAAAACCAAATGCAAATTGTTTTTATTTTTAATTTTTTGGCAACATGCATCGGAAAAATAAGATTTCGTGCAATTGTGCGAAAGTTAAGTACTTACAAAATCGCATGTATTTTATTAACCAGCAAAGATAAATCAAACATTCAAAAAGATTTAAAATTTACGTTGTTTGTTTACTTACATCACGTAAGTTTTACAGCTTTAGGTTAATTTTAAAAAAGATTCCGAGTAATGTGATAATGACCGAAATATCGCTGAAATCGTCATTTTCTGAAAACAATTTCCTCATGAAGGGGAACAGATATCAATGTTCTGTTTTATTATATGTTAGTACTCTGCCTCAGGGTGTTACCCAAAAAAAATGTAGTTGTTATTTTCAACCCGATTTAACATACAAGAGTTTGGAATTTTGAAAATTCGCAAAAACAAGCATTTTCGGTGACTCAAAACTCAAAAGGAGGAGCAGTTATCTGTTTGAAATTTGGCACAAAAGCACCACCCTACATACTATTTATAACCTGAAAATTTCATTCTATTATTTGAATTATTCTATGAGATATAGCCACCTTCACACTAGAGAATCAGAAGATTGCCTTGAAAAGGATCGGGTGGTGGGGACGATTTGTGGGGGGTGGGTGAATTCGCTCACTGTAGTCCGGAG
>QLNU02007075.1:14190-65065 GCA_006491805.2 Dysdera silvatica | reverse complement strand
GTCATTACCTGTTCATTGTCTAAAAGTCTTGGCACTTGTCCAAACTGTAAATGGCTGATATTCATAAGCAGCCCCGAAGAATGTTTTACAATGGCAAGTTGAAGAATAGTTTCCATACTATCAATAGAGAGTCTTAGCAGTTATAAGTCCTTTGGATTAATTTAGTTATTTTTTAATTTCAAAATATATTCATTGGATTAAAAAAAAAATTACTTATTCCATTGTTAAGGTCTATGTCTAAACATAATTTACGGGGAGGTCACATGCTATAGATGTACGAAGAATTTGAGAACAATTTCAGATATGAATAAGCTTATGTTGAACAAAATATTGCGATTCGAGGAATGATTTAGGTGTGAAGCCTGAGTAAGCTTGCAAAACTAAGTCACAGAGTTCAAATTAATATATTCTGTTACAAACATTTAAGTCATTGATTAAATATGATTAGTGTTGGTCTGTATGATCAGTAGGTAATGTGTTTCATTTTCTTTTAATAATTGGCTTCTCTCCCCCCTCATCCTCCCCTCGCAATCAAAAACATTTAGAAACACTTTCAAATACAGTAGAACCCAATTATAGTGAGCATACATTTAACGTGTTTCTGCATAAAGCCAGGAAAATGTAAATTTTGTTTGGTATAATGATTAAGTACAACAGAATTTAATAGTTTTTAATGTCCAAGATTGTTACGGATCGGATATTGCAAGCATTTTCTTTGGTCTCATGCTCCTCGTTATATGCTGGTCTTCTTGTATAGGGCCTCGCATAACTCTAGGGCCACCTCTGATTACAAGTATGCCATATTTAAACAAATAGACCCTCGGCCAAAGCTTAAAACTCTGGTATTTGGTTAGTCACCACTGGGTAGCAGGGCCCTCTTTATTAGAGGCCACTTCATTTAAGTTGTACCTATTTCTGCATGGCCACAAAACATTTAAATACTGCAGCCTCAGGAGGGTTTGTTTGATCAACATTTTTCATTAAGAATAATAAGTAGCTTGCAGAGTCAGAATATAACCTTCCTGCAGAGTCAAAACGGACAGGATTGCATTGGGAAACAATAAAGTGGTGAGTGTGATGGTGACTGAAGTCGTATTTTTAATTGCCATTCCTCAACATTTAGTCACCCTGGGGTCGGTGGAGACCATGAATTTTAATCTTTACCCTGGGTTATTCCATTTGTGAGCACCCTCACTACTGGAGAAAGATGGGAAAAGGGTGTTTTATATAAAATTCTCAGTGAAGTGAAGTTGATGACTGGTATTTAAAATCCTGCAATTTACAATCCCTACTCTATATCTTATACCCTTTAGAGTAGGAATTGTAAATCCTGCAATTTACAATTCCTACTCTAAAGGGTATAAGATATTAGGGCTGTGGCAAATGAGGAGTTCTCCCAGGTTAAAAGTTGAAGGGGCACACAATGAGCTAACATGCGGTATATTATTGTGGTTATTTTATCTTTGAATCCATAATGGCCCTGTGGTGGTGCAGTGTTAACATGTTGGCATAGCATACATTAACTTTGTTCAACTGCTAACAGTGCGTTGAAAAATGTTTACCGCCAAACTATAGCCTGGGAATTGGTTCATTAGGCTTTAACAGTTTTGGATTCCTAAAAAACTAGGTCCCTGTACAGCATGATCTTTGTGTGTAAACTGTAAGGGATGTTCTGCATGATGTACAGATTTGTTGCGGAGTACGAAAGAAAAATTTAAAAAATTAAAATTTTTTTTATTTTAAATGTTTTGTTTTGCATCAAATTGTACATGACAATGGAAATTGTTTTCGTCATTTAAAATATATTCAAAATGTATTTCTACGGTTGGATTTTTGTACAGCATGTTTTTTACAGAGATCCGAGTCTCCGTTTTCTACTCTGTAATGAGGATAAGGAAATATATAAATTTTTTGTATACCTCTATAAGTTTTCAATGAAAATTTACAGAAAGAAAGCTATTCATTAATGTCAAATTAAGTAGTCTTTTAGATATTTCATATTATTGAATATATTAATAAAATATATAAAAACAAGGGTCCTGTCAAGGTTTTGAAGACTGGGGGAAGGGGGAGAAATCTTTACGGCGACGAACTACAGCCATATGAAAGATTTAAAATTTTACTGATTTCGTAGAATATGTTTTAAAATCTATGGTTTCACAAAAACAGGAAAAAAAATGTCCAGGTAAAGAGACGCTATTTTTTTAAACAGTAGATACGCCAGAGGGCTCTGCAAAGCAATATTGCTAACCGTATGGTGTCGACATCTATCGACGGAAAATAAAATTAGAATGCAAAGTTCCAAGGCCAACTAGATTTACTATAGGCCCGCTCACGTGAATTTCAAGGGTGTCCACACTTTCTTTTGGAGTAATTACTGGGGTTGTTCATAGGGGACGCCAAATCACAGGTACAAACATGCCATATGCTTTCATGTGTTTGCAGCAGTTAACCGAAGATTAAAAAGGGTTTCTGGGTTTTCTACAATTTTTACATGATATTTATTTGTGATAATAATGGGAGTATATTATTGTGTTCCATTTTGTAAATCGCAGTCAGGAAAAAGTAATATCCTTTCGCGAATGTCCAAGTGAAGAAACCCTTCGAATACAATGGATTACAAATCAAATGGATTACACATCTCACGTAAAGGTAATTTGTTTCCCCTTCATAATTTTACTCTGTAGTAGCTAAGCTAAGGTGCATTAATTGTTTTAAGTTCATCCAACATCAAAGCTATATATGCATTTCCTAACAAACATAGCCTTTCTTGTTAGAGTCAATAATTTAAAAAGCACTTATTAATTTACATTTAATCCTGTTAAGTTACAACATGTAATGAAAACAATAAGTGCATAGGTAAAAAATGCAATAATTTCTTCTTAAGAATGAAATAGTAATTTTAAATTTTTTTTTTTTAATTTGTGACTATTTTATTCACCCCATTTAGGACGAGATGGTGGAATTTGGGTACCATCGGAGTGCTCTCGAGTTTGCAGTCTCCATTTTAAACCTGAGGATTATAAAGAGGGAAAAATAAAAAACTTAAAATTAAACACCATACCAACTGTATTCGATGGCTATCCAAAGTATATGCAGCCTCGAACTAAAGTTTCAAGGCAAAAAGTGAAAAGATGTGAGCGTACGTCTCAGTGTACAAAATCATCAGATTTACATGTTAATGAAAATGATCCATCTATTACTACTCATTTCATTAGTTCAGAAGATTATTCATATCAACTAACCAAACGTCAGAAAATTGAATCAACGCAGGACCCTCCAGTTATTCTTGATTGTCCCTTAACCATGTTAGCAAATGTTGCTTGTTCGATGCAAAAAACAAGGGTTAATGATTTGGATGAAACCAATATTAATGATGACCGATCAAGTGTTTCCTCAAACCTAAAAATTCAAAACATATCTGAATGTAAATTATCTACTGCATCTGTTCAAACAAGGGTAACGCTAAAGAAGTTATCTGTACAACATAAAAGAATTCGATCACTGCAAAAATGTAATCAAAGAATACGAAGGAATGTAAAGGCATTACAGAGTAAAAATAAGGAATTAAAACAAAAATTACTATTAGCTGAACAAAAAATCAATGCAACAAATATCACGAAAATTGAATCAGATGCTGCACAAAATTCATTAAAAGCTATTTTTCTCTTGGAGCAGTTGTTGACTTATGGCAAAAAGAAAAAGAAACAATGGCATGAAACAGTTGTGAAGCATTGTGTCCACTGGCATAGTAGGTCTCCTAGTGGTTATAAATTTCTTCGAAGGATTGAGTTATTGTCCTTACCATCACCTGCTACTTTGCGTCGTTATATTGGGACTATATGTCTGGATAATAATTTACCAGCTTTAATAAGGCAACGCCTTGAACAAGAATCAAAGAAGTTACAGCCAGTTGAAAAAATTGGGTCTTTAATATTAGATGAAATGTCCATTAAGCCATCATTAGAATATGTCCGATCCATTGATGCATTGATAGGAAATGTAGATATGGGGGATTGGAAGATGAATTAGGAATTGCAAATCAACTGGCAAATAAACTGCTATGTTTTGTTTTCGTCGGTATATCATCGCGTTATAGGTTGCCAGTCAGTTGTTTTTTCACTAAAGATCTGAAAGGCATTGAACTGCATAAAATAGTGCTCGCTGTTATAAAAAATTTAGAAAGTACTGGTTTTAAGGTATTACGTATAGTGGCAGACAATCACAAAGTAAATGTAAATTTATTTGATATTTTATCAGGAGGTCAAGCCCGACCAACAATTGTTCATCCATTTGATGAAAATAGAGTATTATTTTTGAGTTACGATTATTGTCACATTATAAAAAAAAATATACGCTCGTTATTTTTAGATAGGAAATTAAAAAATAATAACCAACACCTATCTGCTGAGTATGTAAGGCGTCTCTATTATATACAAAAAAATATGATCTTAAAACCAGTCAGGAATTTATCACGTAAACATGTATTTCCAAGCAGTTTTGAAAAAATGAATGTGCGTCGGGCCGTGGAAATATTTTCCATCGATGTTACAGCAGCACTTCGAGTCCTTCAGAGATATGGCCCACAATTTAAAATGTTTGAGTTTTCAGCTGCTATACCTACAATAGAATTCATGGAAATGGTGTATAAATGGTTCATGATACATAACATTCGCAGCACAAAATATTACATTTTAGCGAAACAAGATATTTTGAAACCATTTTTTGACATTGATGATGAACGTTTGAAGTGGTTATCTGATTTTTTAGAATATTTAGAGAAATGGAAGATTAGTTGTACGAACAAAAACGAATTCTTGAGTCAAGAAACATATCAGGCTCTAGTTCTGACTACTAACTTCACAATTCAATGTATTAAATTCCTTTTAGGAAATGGGTTTCACTATATCTCGACAAGAAAATTTTCTAGTGATGAAATCGAGTCCTTTTTCAGCTCTATAAGGCATCTAAGTGGGTCAAATGACCAAACAACCGCAACGAATGTTTTCCAAAATGTAAAAAAATATTAGTCACTGGGATCTTGTCAGCGTCTGAAAATTCCAATGTTAAAACACCGCCTATAGCTCTTCTATCAGAAGTTAATAATATTGCAAGAGCTGAAAATATTTCCAGTGTTCCCCAATTGGAGTTTAATGTAATCGAAATGGGTAGATTGGAACCTAGTCTTACAGAACACGAATATGAAACAGGTAAAATATGGCTTTATTTTTTCCCATTAAATTGCAGATCTGTTTAGTCTATTCAGTTATTTTATTTAGTCCCATTGAGTTATAAATCGCTTAGTGAAAATGTATATTTAAAAAAGGCAACTTTGATTTAAATTGGTGCATGTTTTATTCCAATAATAGTAACTGATTTTATACGTAAGGCTAAAAATTTAATAAAAGAATATCTTCATTAAAAATTTCAGTTGTTATTTAATCAAAGTTTCAATTAACTAAAAATAACTATCTCACTAGAAAAATAAACAAATATATAAAAAGTGTTGCAACACATGATGTTCCAAGACTTCTTAATAACCTTTTGTCATTCTACTGTAGAAAGGTATTTTAAAACAATGTACTGATATCAGGAGTGTGCTTACGGGGTGTGAGCTGTGCGGCCACTAAAATGTGTAGTGCCAGTACCAAGAAATCAGTTTTTAGCAACTCCATATACTTTCAACAAAGTATTTGGTTAATTCACCTTTTACGTGTTACGTCATACTTCCCATAATGCAACCTCTAAATGGTGTTCCAAATAAATAAATATGTTATTAGTCTAATACGTTACCATCTGTAGCCTATGTAGGTTATCGTATTTATTGTGGTGGCCATATGACCACTGCAGAGACCCCTGGTTTCCGACACTTGGCTGCACAAAAAGCTAGAAAAATTACTTTGTAAGTTCTAATAGTATAATAAAAGCGGCTTTGTTCATTGAGTTAGCTTTTCATTAATTCGTTATAATTTAAAAATAATAATAATAATTACTATATTACTTCAACAAAATTTTGTATTCTTAATTATAATTTACGTAAAATGAAAAGACTGCATTTTATCAGTACTAACAAGGGAACCACTTTTGTGGAAGCTCGCACTTTGAGACAAGACATATCATAAATGATAGTCCCTAAGTTCTGTATCAAGAATATGAAATCAGTTTTTTGCGAATAGCATATAATTTTTTTATTAGTATTCAACGTCCGAAAATCAGGATTGCTCTGGATAAAATCAAAACTGATGTAACACATCAAAATGAAATTATAAAAATTGATTCTTGGGCATATATAATAAATATTTATTTGTAAAATTGCCATATTCACTTGCATATTAAGGGGTGAAAGTAGGAATAGAAGATTTACCCACGATACAAATTTTTAATTATCATCAGTTGTACACCTATACTGATATATCTGAATCTTCTAGCAAAAGGGGTGCTTGTTTTCAAGTTTCATGTTGTGGCTTTCAGCTTGTGGTATGGTTTTCTCTGTTTTGCACTTAACCACATGTTAATGGCTTCATTTGGTTCAAAATCTTCGATACTTGCAGATGGTAATGTTATTCTTAAGTTTGTTGTAATGGAAATACATAGCTTGCTTCGCCAATCACCGTTAACCCTTTTCATGACAGAAAACCTAATCTGCACTCTGAGTTGGAAGACTGAGAAGCAAGTCTATTAACAATAAAAAAACACGTGTTTAAAATCTGATTATATATTGCTTTTAACGATATTTTTGATTTATTATATTATAAATATCAAGGTTAAAAAATAATTTTTGATTGCCTGAGGGGGCAACTGATTTTTTTAATTTGCCCTTCTAAAAATTTGATTGCCAGGGCAAGTTGCAAATTTCGACCCTTGCATGCCAAATATTAGTATTAAAAAGCTTAGTTTTATATTATGGTTTAAAATACACTGAATGATCATTCGTGTAAGTCTATAATTTTATCTATTAAATACATTTACCCTCTTCATTCAAATTGAGTTCAAAAGTTATTATCTTCATATACAGTGCGAATAAAAAATATCACACTTTACTTAAAAAGTGCGATTTTTGGACATCGAGTATTAATGAAAAAAAATTTTATATGCTATTCACAAAAAACTGATTCCATATTCTTAATAAGAAATTTAGGGACTATCGTTTGTGATAAGTCTTGTTTCAAAGTACGAGCTTCCACAAAAGTGGTTCCCTTTTAAGAAATCTTTTATTGTTCATTGACAATTACAGTAAAGAGAGCATATTTTTTATTTTGGTAGGTTCGCTTCCAACAAGTCTGCATTCTGTTACTATGGGCTATATCGCAGGATACATAATAAGAGCTGTCATGGACAATATGGATTGCGATTCGTGCAAAGACCTTTTTATTTCGTCATCTACTTCAGCACCTTCTTTAGCATTGATTTTAAATATTGATAGAGGAGGACTAATTTACCCCAAACGATGTTTAATCGATTTGTTACTACGTATTGAAAATGTTCTGCAATTAATAATTCCAAACATTTGTAATAGAAAAAATACATTGACCAAAATACGTAATTTATTACACAAACGATTGTGCAAAAATCCAGTCCTTCGCTGTACAAATGTGTTTGACCATCGTAAAGAATTGTCGTTTTTAATTTTGACGAAGTTTTTAAGACCATATTTAAGTAATTTTGCTAAAACTACTACCAATTTGGCTGATGAACACAAAACAAAATTTCTTAAAAAAAAAACCTGTGTCTAGAAAGGTTTTAAAATTATAATTTTGTACAAAATTGTTAGTACAAATTGTAGTTAATTTCTATTTCAGCAGGCAATTAGTTTAGTTTGTTTTTTGGTTTTACGGCTCAAAGACTACAGTGGTCATGCTGCGCCGGGACCTACTGTTTTCCGAGGAATCCGAACCTCTTAAGGCCTAGGGAACCAAACCCCGGACTACAGTGAGCAGTGCGATCTTTATGAGATCTCTGAGTAAGCGTTCTTTTTGCACTGCTGGGAGTCGAACCCGGATTAGCGGCGCACTAGGAGAACGCGTTACCACACTGCGCCACCGCAGGGCCTCAGGAGGCAATTAACAATCTTGGCTTTAATTTATTGATAATCTGCTGTATATGACCAATAGGTATTTATTCTTTATCATCTTATATTTCAGAATGTTTTTGTATGACATGCTGTTTTATTACGTACTATGTATTAGAGTGAAAATTATTTTATTTCGATGAGCAGTTCTACATTTTTGTAATAGCATTATTGGGCCCTCTTTACATTTTATTATGGATATATCAATAATTTTTGTTTGTTTGGCTTTTTTATGGCGCAAGAGCATCTGGGCTATACTGCGCCAAACATGGTAAAATCAAAGACTGTAGTAAAAGCCAGTACTTTTTAAAAATTTAAAAACGTGCGTATGGTCAGCATGGTCATTTAAAATGTCAGACAGTGATGAAGAGTTAAAAGTAAGAGTGCGGGCAAGTCTATAATAGGGGCATTGAGTTAAAATGTGTAAAACACTCATGGGTTCATTGCACACTTGGCAAATTGGTGCTGGTTTTCCTTCCAACAGATGTCTATGGGTGAGATGGGAATGCCCAATGCGAAGTCTGGCAAGGAGAACCTCCTCTTTCCGATTTTTACGGTATGAGGAGGGCCAGTTACCAATTGTATGTTTAATATTATAAAATTTGTTATTGGTTTGATGATCAATAAATAATTGATATATCAATATTTTATCAATATTTATAAATTGATATATCAATAAAGATTCCAGAGAATGTAAACTGTATATAAGTTTTTTATAATTATTTACTGTGTATAAGTTTTCCTATTATTGTGCATTTTTGAGACATGGAAATAAATAATGTGTATAAAAAAAAAAACATTTTCTTTTACTAATAGTTTATTTTTTCGTTCAACCCAATTTCATAAAATTTAGCCTATTTATATCTGCAGTATTAAGGACACAGTAAGTGTTTATTCTGTATTTTGTTTTTCGGTGACATGCTGTTCTATTATGTAGTTTGTGTTTCCAAGTAAAATTATTTTGGAAAGAATTGCTATTCATGAATACCTGATTCTTTATTTTTATTATGTGATGTATTAAAAATTTGGCTTGTGTCAAAAGTTATTAGAAATCATGTATTCAATATTATACATTGTATTTAATATATACAATATTATACAATGTATAAAATATTATACATCATACAGTTATATCATCAGTTTATTGTAAATTCATGTGTCAATTTCATTAACTTTCCATTAAAGTCTTTCCAAACAGGTGTCAAGCCTTCTAATTAATTCTTTATTTTATAATTAATTATAATAGAATATAATTAAATTATTAATTAGTTGGTTAAAATTCTATATAGTTGTATTTTATTAACCATTAAAATAAAGTCTGCTTTTATATGCATTTTGAAATTTAGCTTTCAGTATAAACTATCAATTCATTACCAGTTATTCAACATGCCTGAGAAATCATTTCATCCAATAAACCGCCTTCAGTGTAAATAAAAGAGTAGAAAAAGGTATGTAAGATTTAAATTTTATTTTAAAATTTGTTATGAAAGGTTATCATATCACGATATCATCATCGTCGTTGGAAAATAAAATGCGATAATTTTTTGAGAAAAATAGCAATCTATTTCTGTATGTAATCAGAAACTGGGACATTAATTGGCATTTATAGTGTGTTAGATTGGGAATGTTTTCCTATGCAGCAGGCGCCCTCTGTCGGAGAAAAACTACGTGCGAGAATCGCCACTGCGAAAATTTGGGGACAGGTTTTCTGTAGCGTTAGGCTCACGTGAGCAGGCCTGTAGTAAATCTAGTTGGCCTTGTTTAAACTGTAGATACACCAGAGGGCTCTGCAAAGCAATATTGCTAACCGTATAGTGCCGACATCTATCGACGAAAAATAAAATTAGAATTCAAAGTTCTTTTAGCTTCGCTACCTTAGTGCCAATGTTTAATAATATTTTTGCAGTTAAAATTTTAATAGTATTCTTCGGGGGAGGGGGATATATTTTTCGCACCTCCACTTCCGAGACTGCGGGAGGGGGACAAAAAATCCCTTTACTGATAAAAACATTAACGAATTTTAAACCCCCTGTAACTTTTTGATCTCCCCCTCTAACAAGTATCTAGCTGTGGTCCTGTTCCTCTCTAATATCCGGTAAAGCGGTTTACAATGGGCCGAAACGTGGTGAGTTTCCAGATAAAGGAAAGAAATTATGTACTATATAAGCAATATTGCATAATAACATAAATAATAATAATATAATGATTAAATGTAGTCCAATTTAATCATTTTTATCAAACAAGACTTTCGAGGACTTTGGGTTTAACAAGAAAAAGAAATGGGGATGTAAAAAATTAATAAAAAAGCAATGATTCAAAGTGCCTTTTCATCTGCGGTGAAAGTATTGAAACAAATTTTCAAACAGTATTGTAAATAAAAAAAAAATCCATATAAAAATGATTCCATGTTTGTGAAACTTCTTTTTTCTCAAACTTATTATATACCGTATAATTAATCCAATTTCCAGTAAATTTCGATGCACTTTTGAATTGCTTTATTTTAGTGCCGAAAGATGGCGCTTTGTGTTTCTAATTAAATCGGATATTTCGATTTAATTAATTTCGTACACAGTGAAAATCGATTATAACAACCTTCAGGGGATCGTGCACTTTCGGTCGTTATAACCGATGGTCGTTATAAACGATATATTTTTAAAATCATAGTAGCCTGCAGTATAGTACACTCTAGAGTTTTATAAATTATTTTGATAGTAAAAAGTATTAAACTTTTTGGTTTCAAAATTAAATAAAAATATATTTAATTATAATGAATTTAATTTCCGTTTATATTAAATTATATTTATAGTCGCACTAAGCACATTTAATTTTTGTTTTAATTGGAAACGTTCTTGAAAACACTAAAGTATATAATGTCGAAAACAAATCTAATGAATTATATTTATTATATTATACTAATGATTTCCGAACAGTGCCGGTTTAAGAGTGTTATGGTCCTCAAGCTGAAAAAATAAAACGTGGCCCCCCAAAAATGAGCGTGATATTCAATTAATAAATCACATGTTTTTTTTAAGGATCATTATCTTCAATATTCAGATTTAGCTGTAATAAAAATTTCTCGGACATTTGTAAATAATCAAGATTAGAATAACGCTTAAATTTCGATAACTAACCCATGTGGTTCCGATTTATGACTGTCAAATCACATCGTTATATCCGATAAAAATTTCCCTACTGAGAATCTACATAGACTTAGAAACAGCCGTCGTTATAGCAGGTTTCATCGTTATAAATGATACATTTAGTATGGAGTGGAATAGCAAACCGAACTTCTACATATGTACACGGCTAAGGGCGCGCAATCTGGATGGTCCTGCCAAGGACGCAAGATCATCTAGCTGCGGTGTTGCACATACTTCATGTGCAAAATGTCTAGTACAAACATATCTCTATTTTAAGTGTTTTGACTACTAATAGATGGCAGCACAAAACGGCGGCTAGATTATTTTTACTGTATACGTACTTGGTAACTTACGGAGAAAAATACTTTAGGAAAAAAAAATACAAGCAGTGGCCAAAAAGGAGAGAAGGGGCTCAAGCCTCCCATAAAATATGAAAATACTTTTTGCATTTTATAACCTAATCTTCGTTAAAGTCACCTACCTAACACCACCTAACGTTTTTCTAATTTCCTGAGTTACTGAAAAACTATTACAAACATCAGTTACTTTGAATACGTTGTAAATGATCATTGTAAAGATGTTTGATCTGTGGGATTTACAAAAACGATTGATATCAATGTGTTGGGTTTGTATGACTTAGACCCTTAATGGAAAAAAATTCATTCCCTTCTAGAAAAGCGAAAATTACAAATAATTACAAACCGCTTCCCTCTCTAGAAATTTAACCTTCAAGGCAGCCATAGTTGGAGGAACGCGAGAACGCGCGCGGGGTGATTTGCACCCCATCTAATTATATAGCATTATTTCATTAAAAACGTCCAATTTTACGGGGAACAGTAACTGGAATTTTCACTTTGTCACCCTACCCCTAAAAATCGCGACTTTAAAAGCAGCAGGAAAAAGTTTGGCCAGTTTCAAAAGCAAGGGTGGACGTTTTTTTTCACAAATTGTAAATTGTGGGATGTGAAATACCCCGCACGCCTGCTCGAGGGTTAAAGAATAGCTACGTTACAGTAAAAAATTATATTTCTCACCAATTGCTTTAATTTTATATTGCTTCCCTGTGTTATAGGTTGAATCACAGCTTGTAGTTTAGTTATTTTAATTTATTGTTATTGCATTTATTTAAAATTATTTTCCATAATATGAAATATTAGTTCAGTTTACCCAGAATATATTTAGGGCAATTTGAAAATTATAAATATTTTCATTTTTGAAATAGATTAGTAAATTTCTAGTTATTTCCATATTATTTCCATAACATTAAATTTGTTTTACCAGAATAATATTTAGGCGAATTTGACCGTCGTGATCGTATAGTGGTTGACTTTATCAAAATTTAGTTGAATTTATCTAAAATTTTAAATGCGTTGTGCTTAAAACATGGTACATTGCGTTGTGTTAAACATAAACAAAATAATAAAAACCCATAACCCAAAATAATAATAATAACCACAAGTTCTTTAAAACAGACATGAAACACAGATTGAAATTAATTGTTTTTTTATTAATTTAAACAACATAATATATTTTTAAATCCTTGGAGTTTCTCAGTGCCACTTAATAATAACATTTGGGAGTTATTAACATACCAGCAATTACCCTATGACATAATTATATCTATTCAGTATTTAAACCGGATATACAAAGTTATACATCAAAACAAACATAACATTTAAAATAATCAATTTCATGGTGACATATAAACTGGGGTATATAACCGACCAGAAAAAAATTACATATTACATTATAGGTTTAAGGGGGGAGAAGGAGGCACTTATTATTACAGGTTAAATGAAAAGAAAGAAAGGAATGTTACTCACATGTTACTCCCTTTTCATCCTTAGGTGTGGAGGGTGTCCCCAGTGGGAAAAGAACCTTGGCCCTTAAGTTTAATTGCAGTTATGTCATCTCTTTTCCAATGGCATGGTACTTTGATATTTGCATCCGTTTTGTCATCTAGTAGTTACACCCCTGTTTAGCAAAGGAGGCACCTCTTTGGCCCTTAAGTTTACATCGCTGATGCCAGCTGGGTCGGGATCTCTCTCTCTCTCTCTCTCTGTCTAGTCACATTCGCGCTAGACTTCTTATCGAAGATGGTTGTGAATGGTGATTGGCCAATTGAATGCTGACGTAAAATTTTTCCTAATTTTCAATTGGCCAGATTGACCCCACAGAGGGGAGAGCTGGCCTGGCTCTCGTTAAACTTCGAGCTGTCTTTCTAGACAGCTTTTGCCCATAAAACTGTGAGTTTATGAGACGTTCTTGGTGGCATTTCCAAGAAACTGGTTGTAGTAGTTGACTTCTTATTGCCAGATGTGCCTGGGGAAAAGAACCTTGGGCGGGAGAGACATTGTGGGTGGTTCGTCTATTTACGCTGTGGTGATTCATACAACTTCCCCTCGACCAGGGATTTCTTTGAAGTTGTTTTGATTTTTCTGTTCACTGGTCCTGAGAAGTTCAGTTTTATGACTTGAAAGGTCACAGGTGAAGAAAGGGTCCAGTGCTCCCACGGTATCGTTTAGTTGCTATTTTAACGGCCTTATAGCCCAGCTGCATCTCGGAAATAGTGGGAATGGCGGTTAAAGAGGGTAACATCCATGAGAAAAAAAGAACGTTACACTTTTAAAGGTTTAGCGGGTAAATAGGGATTTTTCAGATATAATCGCATAATATTATACCACAAAATGCATAAATACTTTCAATTATTATAATTTTTTAACTTACGAATATTTCTGAAATTGAAATTAATTTTACAAGTATCATATGATGTGACAATGATATAGACATTTTACATATAGAAATAATTAATTTAATCAAACTCCAATTTTTATAAAAAAACTATACTGTTCCATTGATATTTAATGAAAGTCCTGCATGTTGGTTTTTGATGAAAGTCCTGTTGTTTCTTTTTATTGATGATGGTTATATGATGATGTTGCACTGGATTCGGGTTGAAGAAACCAAGTTGCTGCCAAGGAGTTGTCCTTGAACGTAGGGGAACATTAGATGAGGAACATCAATTGATATGGACGTCATGAATGGAATATACAATCTCATCTGAAAAATTTAAAAAACAAGAGCGGCAGAATCTCGAAAAATAAACACAACACTTAATAACATTTAAACATATATTTACACAATAGTGAGAGAGAGAAAGAGTGTGTTTGTTTTGTTTTGGTTTTTTTTTATTAATTTAATTGTCCACTTATGTGCTTATGGGTGTTTAAATTTAATTAGTCATTTTAAAAAAGAGAATTTTGAATTTTCACCTTAACACCTGTTTCTCTGTCATGCCGATAGATGGCAATGCCTGTTCAAATACGAAAGTATTGTTAAATTTTCATCTACACATCAGCGTAGAATTCTCAAAATTATTTGAGGGAGGGGGGTCTCGACCACATTTTATGTACATTTATACATTACAGTATATGTAAAATTGCAATTTATTTCAGATTATTGGGGGTCTGGGTCCCCACGGGGCCCATATAACTCTACGCCTATGCATTCACATACTGGTTTTAAAAAGTAAATATGCTTAGCTTCTGTGGAAGCAACTGTTGAGTACATATCGCACCCTTGTGACGAAAGTGTTACAACTCAAAAAATCCCAATTTTCAGGAAACGCAAAAAAATATTTCCGGCTGAATTGAGGGATTGTTTGTTCAACTAATAACTTCATTCCTAAGATCAGTTTCTGGAAACCTCAGATGAGGCAAATTTTACTTCATTTATTAGAGTAAAACCCCTATTATCACGACTTTTTGAGTTATAACGCTTTATGAGATTCTTTCAAGGTTTGCGTTATGTAATATTTTGAGTTATAACGTTTTCGTTGATCAGTTTTTGACATTTTACTGATGTCGAGCAAAAACTAAAAACGAAAAGTACTACTTCAAAAAGAAGAAAGTTAGACGTCATGCTTTCCATTTAAATACCAATGTTTGATAGGCTTTTATTTTTTGCTAAAATTAAAATTTATTTCAATAAAATTGAATTTGATTTATTATATACCAAGAAGATTTTGTTTGTTTGTTTGTTTTGTGGTTTTACGGCTCAAAGACTACAATGGTCATGCTGCGCCGGGACCTACTGTTTTCCGAGGAATCCGAACCTCTTATGGCCTAGGGAACCAAACCCCGGACTACAGTGAGCAGTGCGATCTTTTTATGAGATCTCTGAGTAAGCGTTCTTAGTACACTGTTGGGAGTCGAACCCGGATTAGTCGCGCAATAGGAGAACGCGTTACCACACTACGCCAGCGCAGGGCGCTATACCAAGAAGAGATAATACTTCAACATATTAGTAATAATAATAATGTTTATGTTTTAATTTATCATTTCGTTTTCCAACGTATTTATTGACAATAAAAGAGTTTTAGGCGTATATCTAATGTAGCAATTTTTATGTTCCTATCACCGATTGGGATCGTGGGGCGGATGGGTAAGAAGGGGCCGCGAAACGTGCCTTGAAGTCCAAATCCGGTTCACAGCTTCTTCAATGATAGATCAATTATGATCCTGTTATTGTGTTATAACCGGACAGAAATGACACTAATGACATTTCAAGTATTACATAAGCGCCTTTGGAATAGAGGGGGGGGTGCTGTTCTGCTTATTTTCTTATGTTAGCCAATATTAATTTTTACTTAATAGGGGAGGGAAGTATAAAATGGCGAAAACGTTGCTTACGTAATACTGGAACGCTTCCTTGGGCACGACCGGGAGACGTTTGGCTAGGTTCAGTAATCACAGAGGGATGGGGGGTGGGATCCATAAAATTATTATTATTATTATAACTTCCGTTCACATTGACGGTAGGTTCAGTTATCAACGCGGGATGTGCTGCATTTGCAGGTTCCTCAGGCAGTGCTGTAAGGGCAAGCTTAAAAACATGGCACCAGGACTCAGAAGCATGCTTACGGCGTTAGCGGCCCTGCGCGAAACAGATATTAGTAGCCCTCAAAAATGTTTTAACATAACACAACGAATAAAAGAACTTACAGGGATTTAGCATTAGAAAATAAAGTTCTTCACTGATCCGAATGCCAAAGGTAATGGGAAGATAGTGAAATTAAGTTAAAAATAGGCATTTCTAAACAAAGTTAGCCTGTTATATATATATCAATCACTTGGTATTTCTTTCTTAACTTCGATGTTGTGAACACTCGCGTAGAGAGGATTCAGTTTCGTCCGGGGTGGGGGGCACATGCAAATCGCGTGCAGATTGCTTTCGTTAGGTTGCGTAAATTACATATTGGGGATCGTTATCACGGCTAGCAGCGACCGTCTTTTCAGGTCGAAAGCTGAGGAGCAAGAGTGTGTTGATCAATCCGAAACTTTACTTCGAATAATTTTTGTGAACCGTGATTGGACAACTGAATACAAACTCGATAGTTTACATATATTTCTATTGGTCAGTTTGACCCCACAGAGGGGGAAAACTTGTGAGTTATGTTAACTTTGAGCTGTCTTTCTTGACACTTTTTGCCTATTAAATGGAAATATATGGGAGAGGGTTCGAAGTTGGATAATGCTTGTATCCTTCGTTTTTGGTGGAAATTCCAAGAAATTGGTTGTACGTGTGACTCATTGCCAGATGTCCGTGAGAACGGAATTTTGGCGCGAAAGGGAGTTGCAATGAGCCTGTAGAGGAATCGCCACACTCTATTATAAAATAGTTAAGAAATTTCCCATAGTTAGACACCATGGGCAGCAGTTAAGTTTTACCAAAAATATCTGCACAATACTCATCGTATATAGTGACAAAATATGGCTAAACTAACTTGTAGAAAAGTTGTTTGTCGCTTCAGTTATACAACAAACTTTAAAAAACATTAGATTAATGAGAGGAACATATATAAAAAGAGAAAATAGTAAATGCTGTGTGGATAGGTGATATCGAAAGAAATTATGAAAAGGAGCAAAGTCGTTTATTTCAATAATTTCATAGTAATTTTTGCAGGAAATCACTAAATTGACATCATTGGTACCCGCTGGACAGGTTTAGAACATACTGAAAATCACCGGATGTAGGAACAAGAAAGAAAGGCTATTTATACAAGTCGAACACTACGCTGATTAAATTAAGCAACAATTTTTATCAACGATTTTTAGGCGTAGTAATAGTAACGCTGATGTTATGGCATGGTTAGATAGATGGTGAAACGGTCGTAAAGAAAAGAAAATGTTTTTCTGCATCTAGTGAGGCACGATTCCATGACCTTCTGCTGTCCTGCTATCCGGACAGGTACTCTTATCAACTGTGCTACAAACTACAAATGCCCAATCCCTTACGAGAGTATTTCAAACGTATTTTCGGAAGCCGGGTATTTCGCGGACTAGAGCAATACATGTACTGCTTTTTAAACGAAATTTTGAAGAGATTGGTATCAAATTCGTCAAAAAGCCGTTGTAGCAGTTATATATTTATATAAATCGAACACTACGCAGATTAAATTAAACAACAATTTTTATCAACGTTTTTTAGGCGTAGTATAACGCCGATGTTATGGCGCGGTTAGATTGTGAAACGTTTCACCATCTAACTATGTCATAACATCGGTGTTAATATTACTACGCCTAAAAAAGTTGATAAACATTATATCTTAAGGAAGGCTAGTCCAGTGTTGATTTGACATGTATTTATATGTGACTAACATATGCTATATATACAAGTGGCCGGTGCTTATGTGAAATTAGCAGTGTTAATTTGTGGTGTGATTTGTGTTGATTGTGTGAATATAAACGTTTAAAATGAGCTTGTTGTCGTGGTTAAATAAAGCAAAAATTGCAACTAGTAAGTATACAGCCTCGTCTAGTAAGAATGAAACGGACTGTTACAGTCTCGAAAGCTAGCCTTCTACTTCGACTAGTTTTAATGGTAATTCCAAATGAGAGTCGTGTAATGCAAATAAAAACAGTGACACGAGTGAGAGTGACATTGAAACTACAAGTGACGATGATCCAGAACCCGTTCATAATAAGAAACGAAAACATAATGGCAATCCGACAGGACCTGACTGGCCTGACTGTTGGACAAGGAGAAATATATATTTCAAAATGCAGTGAAATGTAAGTGGCTGTTTGCAAAAAGCAAAATGATTGGTTGAAAAAGGGGTGTGTTTAAAAATCAGGGGTGTAGTCAAGGCCTAACGCATCTTAGCGGCGCTAGGGTACTTCTTTTGGAGACCTAGCGGCACTAGGACAAAATTTTAGGAAATCATACATTTTACAAACAAAGTTCTGTTCAAATTGTAAATAAAAAATACGTGGTTCCAAAATTCTGTTAAGGAAAGAAATAAATTTAATGACCCTAAAATTTTGAATAAACCAACTAAGAATCGTGGGAATATAAACGAAATTACAGCTTGGAACGCGCATTATACACTATGTTCCGAAAATAAAAAAAGCCACAAGGCTTTGATACAACGAAGGCGACAAGGGCGAAATAGCGGACCTTTGACTGTCTTTGTCAATTGTTTTCTTTATTTAATTAGCTCGCTTCAGAGGTCATTCCTGGTTTAGTTCGGCGTGGGCACATGTGTTTGTATCCCATTATTGTTATTTTACGCTTATATGCCCCGAAGCTATATGATATAGGCAGGGTCTCATCCAGAGAGGCCTTTGGAGTAGGGGAGGGCCTTGAAATGCCAGGTCAACAACCCATACATAATGATAATTTCTGCCCCTGTCAGATTAATGGCCTATTGATTGGTTAAGGGGTTCCCAGATTCCCCCGTGTATCCACCCATGAGTCAGAGGAGTGCTGGGCCACTTTTTGATTTAGGACTACGCCACTGGTAAAAATGTAAAGAAAATAGTAGACTCTTTTATAGCAAAAGGTGTTCAGTTGTCTCAAGAATGGATAAGCATTATTGAAGCATTGATTCGAATGGGACAACGGAGAAGGAGCAACGCCAATTTCTGCGAAAAAAAAAATATTTAAACATAAAAAGAGTGAGGCTCATAAATGCGTTGAAAAATAGTATTGGATGGTGAAAAAAAACACTGCAATTTTTAAACAAGAATTTGATAAAAACGAAAGCACACAATACATCTGTAGGGCTGTGTACAAAATCTTAAAAAAGGCAGGTTTTTCACTGATTTGCCTTTAGATGCAAACTTACGAATGTCAAATGGAATAAATATAGGACGCATTCTTCAGAGTGATTATTCCTGTGCAAACATCACATGTCATATAGCAAACGAGATGAGAAAAACAATTCTTAAAAAAATCGTAGGAAACAAGTCTAAGCTTGCTTTGTTAATAGGTGAATCCATTTCAGTCAGTAAAGTTGCGGTTTTGGTTGTATGTATTAGAGCATTTATACTAAATACAAATGAAAATGGCAATAATACAAAATTCAGTTCTGAAATTACATCTACAACATTTTTTTTAATTTGATTGAATCGGAAAATACATCATCTTCGAACATACTCAATAGTTTATTGTCTTGTCTAAAAAAACATGGTTTTACTAATGACTATCTTACTCAAAACTTTGTATGCTTTGCAAGTGATGGGGCTTCTAACATGATCGGGAGAAAATCAGGCGTAGCGATGCTCTTAAGTAGGAAGCATCCAGACATAATTGTGCTGCTCAAACCACCGTTTAGAATTAGTCATCGAAGATGTAGTGAATGAAGTAGCTGGCATCAACCACTTTAAAATATTTTTCAATGAAATCTATAGTTTGTATAGTGCCTATCCAAGAAATCAAAATGAAATTAAAGCGTGCGCTGCAGAGTTGGATATTGAAGTATTTTCTATTGAAAAAATTTTAAATACTCTGTGGGTTGCATCAAGTTTCAGAACAGTAAAAGCCGTATGGAAAAACTATACAGCTCTCTGTAAGCATTTTAAACATGCTTCAAACGACAATTCGAAACTAGTTTTAGGGCACGCAAAATATTCTGGCCTGAAAGGAAGACTAAAAGGAAAGGCTTTTATTCTCAGTTTGGGTTTATTATTTGATGTTGTATCAGAACGTTTCCATCTATCATTAGAACTTGAAAAACACGGTAAAACGATTCCTAAAGCCCATAAATTAATCACACGTCAAATTCGTCTTCTAGAGTATATGGCAGAAGACCCAGGATCAAATTATGCAGAGAAATAATAATAATAATAATTGTTTATTCAAGCCAATTTTGCCCACATTTTCACGGAAAGCTCTTAATAAGCTTATATTTTACGACGTTGAACTGCATGATAGAAGGAAGGTGCAAGTCATTAAAGGGGGGACAATTCTTCAGAAGCTTATCAGGAAACCTACGTTCCCTCCTATTTACATTTACGTCATCTTACGTGTCAAGAACAGTGCCAAATTCGAATGAATATGATATTTCAAGTCCTTAGAAGTGTTTGATTCTCAACAGTGGTCTGAAGACCTCATCATTAGATACGGGGAAACAGAAGTCAGAAATCTGAGTAAACGTTTTAAACTAGATAAAGAATATTGTGTAAGTGGTTTTCGTGAGTATTTAGAAGACAACAGTGAATCACCTATGACTTTGCAGCCACTAATTGCTGCTATTAAAACTCTTGTTGTTTCGACCACAGGATGTAAAAGAATATTCAGTGCCATGAATATGATATATACTGACTTGAAGAACCACCTTAAAGTTATAACAGTGTCTTCACTGTTGTTTATAAAATTCAGCTACGTAGGAGGTACTCACCAGGAGGCGCTAGCCCGAGTTCGACAACATGAAAAAGATCGATGATCAGCTGAAGGCGTTCATCTCACTCAGCTGTGGATCGGCTGGTCCCTAGAGACTCATTCTATGAGGATCGGACCAACTCTACACGCCTCTACTAAAAGGGGAAGACTGGATATTACAATTATACGAGCCTGTATCCTTTTATTAATAAGAGATGCCGGTATGAAAATAGTTTGGTTCTTAAATGCCTATTATTATTATTATTATTATTATTATTCACATGTTTGAGAGTATTTGCAAGAAATATATTTAATTTTCTTTCCAGCTATCCCACAGGACACTCCAAAATAATTACTGAAAATTTCCAGTCTTTGAAAAGTTATTTCGTCATCGCTAAGTGTTACATTCTGCAACCACGTCGTTTATTCCTACCTGTTTTGCATGCCGGTCAAAGGACAAGCTCCTCTTAACCCTTTGTCGGACCTGTGCTGACTTGAGACAAAAAAGGGTAGTTAATGCGTGAGCTCCAGGATGGAAGTGACGTCACGGGGGTCGAGAGTGGGGAGAAGGGATAAGGGTTCAGCTATGTAGAGCTCTGTGGGCACGAGTTCGACAACATGAAAAAGATCGATGATCAGATGAAGTCGTTCATCTCCACTCACTCAGCTGTGGATCGGCTGATCACCAGAGACTCATTCTATGGGGTGTCGGACCAACTGTATACGCCTCTACTACGAAGAGAAGGCTCGGTATTACGATTATACGAGCCTGTATCATTTTATTAATAAGAGACGGCAGTATGAAAATAGTTCGGTTCTTAAATGCCTATTATTATTGTTATTTTTTGTGTGTGTTTCGCACTTGGTGGATTAGGCTTAAGACATGCGGTGCCAAGTTCTCAAGTCTACCTTCAGTATGAAATATTTTTGTACGTTTCATTCTGGTGATAGGTTTAAAAAATGTCTGACTGTTCGGCAGGTGTTCAGTATTGTTGCTTTTTGCGTCTGAATATATGTGTTGGGGTCAATTTCAAGTGTCTCCAAGTTCTTTTGGAGTGTGGTTGGTATTATACCCGTTGCTGATAAGATAAGAGGGATAATGTTTTCCTTGCACATGTGCCACATGTCTTTAATTTCCTACCTTAAGTCTTGGTATTTAGTCATTTTTGTGGTGTATGTGTTCTGAATGTTATTTGTGTTGGGTATTGCTATATTTACGATGTGTGTGGTTTTGCTGATTTTGTTAATTAGGATTATATCTGGTCTGCCGTGTGGTATCGTCTTGTCCATTACAAAAGCCCCATCCCAGTACAATTTGTACGGTTTTTTCTCTAGTATTGTTTCTGAATCGTATTTGTAGTAAGGATTCTCGATGGCTATCTGCTTGGTTCTGACAGCAAGCTTTTGGTGAATTATTTTTGCCACTTGGTCGTGAAGGGTATTTGTAGTCTGTTTGGGGAATTATCTTACAACCTAATGTTACATGTTGTATTGTTTCAGATGTTAAGTCGCATTATCTACATTGTTCGTTTTCTATATTCTTCTTCACGATGCATCGCTTGTGGTTTCTTGTTTTTATGCTCTGGTCCTGGATTGCCATCATGAATGCTTCCGTTTCCTGTTATAAGGTTCCTTGGGTTAGCCATGTGTTCGAGATTTTTTTGTAGATGTGGTGCTGTTGAAGATCATTATAGTGTCTGCCATGAAGTGCTTTGCCTGCCTGTTCCTTCAGTTTCTTTTCAATGTGTACGGGTGGTATTTCGTTGTTGCTAATGAGACTTAGTGTTGTGTGTGTGTGCGTCTGAGGTACCTGTATCTATTACTGCTTGCATGAGAGGAGCCTGCCTGCTTTTTTTCAAAGAAGTTCTGTCTTATGTTATGGATTTGCTTCTCATGGAGATCTTTCAGGTCGATTTGTCCTCGTCCATCATCCTCTAGAGGGAATAGTTTTTCTTTGGGTTGTTGACGGATGTAGTTGTCTGTATTTTGTTTGTGTAGTTCTCATTACCTGTTGTAGATCCTCTAGTTCTATGTTTGACCATTTGATGATTCCAAAAGGAGTATGTTAGTACTGGGAATGCAAAGAAGTTAATTGCTTGTGTGATGTTCTTGCTATTCAGCTTGATCTTCAATATTGTTTTTAGCCTGTCCTTGTACATTTGTGTGAGCTTTGTCTTGACTAGTTTATGTTCTTGTCTTTGGGCCTGCATTATTCCTAGATATTTATATGTTTCATGTTCTTGCATGGTTTCCATCATTTCTCCGTTATCCAGTATAATCCCATGTAGTTTCATTTGTTTGGCGCCTCCAGGTATTTTACATTTATCTAGACTAAACTCCATATTTATGCTCTTTGAAAATGCCTCTGTAATTTGGATCAAGTGGCGGAGTTGAGGGATAGACGGTGCATATAACTTTATATCGTCCGTGTACATGAGGTGTGATACCTTCTGGAGGTTTTTCTTGGCTTTTTTGATCATGTGGCCATAGTTGCTCTTACTTAGCATTCTTGATAGAGGGTTTAGTGATAGGCAGAACCATTAGGGGCTAAGGGTGTCCCCTTGGAATACGTAGACTACAAAATCGTCGTCGTTATATCAGGTTTCGTTGTTATATACGATGTCGTTATAACCGATATATTTAATATGTGTAGAATAGGAAGCTAAACTTGTTCTCTTCTTTCTTCGTTATAGAAGATTTCCATTGTATGCAGAACAGCAAAGCCAAAGACCCTAAAAGTCAGAAATAGCGAATACTTTCTGTACTTAGCAACCCAGTCAGCGACATGGAGTGAAGAGGTTACGGAGATATCCCTTCGACCAAAACTCCTTTTGGCCATTTGAAGGGACTTGGTGTAGTGTGTATTATAAGAACTCTGTGGCTATATGACAACTGGGGTGCAAACTGAGGGTACCGTTTTCGAAGGACCGCATCACTCCTTTATTTATACGCGGTAGGCAAACAACCAGCTTCAATGGGACTTGTAATGTTAACGGATACTTTTAAGGATAAAAAATAAAGGAACTATTTCATTTTAAGTTAATGTAAAGCAAAGAAATAACGCAGGACTTTTGGTGAAAATGTCTTTTATTTTCAAATTGTGTTAAGAAGTAAGAATAATTTGGATTTTAGTTGAGAACTATATATTCCGTTAACAGGCCGATATTCAACGCTAATTTTTGTGTTTTTCTACAAATTTATAAATTAATGGTCATTAGTGTCTGCTTTAGCTATTCAACTTTCAAAGATTAGTTAGTTTAGAACAGAGATGGCCAACCTTTTTGGAAAGAGTGCCACTATCTGAAAAAAAAATTATGCGTGCCACTTCCAATTTTTTCAACATACTAAAAAATATAAAAAGATGAAGAAATGTTATTTACAGTCTGATTATGGGTTTTTTACGCAAATTGCACATTTTTTTCATGTAAGTCTGAATAGTGGAGATTTAAAAAATAATATAATAAATAAAACAAAAGTATGAACTTAGGTTTTATTGTTAATAAACATTTTTAAAGGTTCAGTCAGTTAGATTATGTATAAAATAAAAATAACTTGAAACATTTAATTCTAAATAATTATGGAACAAACGGTACTTAATTAATGTGGCTTTTAAATTTGTAGTTTTTTTTACCAAGTCATCTATATTAGGATTAGTTCTTGTAGAGGCTAACAAAATTAGGTGTTTTAGGTGCATATCAGTTAATTTTGAATGATATTTTGATTTTATTATGTTCATGATGTTGTTGATCCAAACGTACAACAATATCGTTCTTTTCGATTTCGACGGTTTACTCGTGGACATAGTGACAATAAAGTTTTTAAAACAACGACACTCGACGTCAAAATTTAAAAAATTTTAAAAAAAAGCTTAAAGTCTCGCTTGGCAGTTCAAAGTCAACTGAGTCAGACAGCCAGAGTGTCGCTCTCGCTCGAAAACAGACAACCATAGCAAGAAACAACGGCGCTAAAGCAAGGCAACTCAAACCACTGGCCTCGTCCCATGACCACGCTGTCTTACCGAATCGTTGTACTGGTGGCAAGCAATGCCTCTTTCCGGCACTGTTGTATTTAGTAGCGTATGAGTAGCATATTTACGGATTTTGACAAAGTTCCTGAATACGACATTATTGTTTTTTTCAAATTTTTTAATTTTTCAGTACGTCTTCGCGTGCCACTGTTAAAACTCCGCCGTGCAACACTGTGGCACGCGTGCCGCGGGTTGGCCATCCCTGGTTTAGAAAGTAAGAAAAAAAACCTACACATTCATGGGCGTAATACAGCTGCGCAAGGGGGTCAGTTTCCCCCAGTTTTTTTAGAAAGGAGCCAAAACGCTACCCTTGCAAATTGTAGTTTTTGCCTTCCCCCCTCCCCCAGTTTTAAATTAATGTAAAATTTTAACAGCGGGTATTATTAATAAGATAAGGTTTTAGTGCTCGTTCACGGATTGTTTTCCTAACTGACTTACAAAGTGTATCCTTCCGCAACAAAAAACTGGCTTCAAATGAAGCTGGCCTAAACAGGGAGTCCGTACCGCACTCCAGGTTACTGTAGCTTAGTGCCTTAGTGTTGCCACGCTAATTGGCAACTTTGAAACCGCCAGGCAATATATTTTGAATTAGTTTCGGTTTGTGTTTCAGTACATGAAGTGTAGCCTTTCTAATTCTGTGTGAAATGAAAGTGTTCTGCAACTAGTTCAGATAAATACTGCACATCTTTTCTTAATTGAGCGTTAGCTGAAGTTTAAAAATGTCTGAAAAGGAAGTTGAAACAACTTTTTCGCATGCTTTAGAACAATACCGATGGTCGACGACGCTGATTCAAGAAAGTCGACACTGGACTGGTCGGAAACGAACAAAAAATTTGGAAAACACCATAAGTATACTTCAGGAAATAGAAATTAGCTTGCGTGGTTTGAAATCTACTGAAAGGGAAATTAATTTTCGCGCACGCATAGTTTTTGGCTTACTAAACTATGAAATTGGCATGCTGTATTTGAAACTTATGAAACCGACGGAAGCCGAAAGTAGTTTTCAAAAGGCCTGGAACATAATTAAAAACCACGCTTCGAAACCAGAGTGCATCATTTTGACCATTTGCCTATTATTTGAAATAAGCATTTTATACTCTAAAAGGAATGAACCCGAAAAATCATTCGCCAAGTTAGAGTTTGCACGATTGCAACATCAGCACTATGAATATCAGTCGAATCCCCCTCCTGTTGCATTCGATGATCTGTTTTTAAATAAAGAGCAAAGAGAGGTTAAGAAAACTTCAAATTTATTCAAGAATCATTCCATTTATCATGTCATTCTAAAAGGACCATTGGAATCATTGGTTAACTATGCCCATGCTGATTTAAAGGATAGGCTGAAGAGCAATGGCTGCAATATGATCAAGTGGTCCATGGACTGTGTCATATTATCAAAGTACTTCATTGAGGAAGAAAATTTTAAAGTTGCCAGGCACATTCTAACATCCGCTAGTCAAATGATTGTCAACTGTGAAAAGCCTCCCAAGACTTCAACTTCCGAGGAATCAAATATATACATCCTAGTCAAATCATTCATCTCGTACTGTTGGGCCATGTATGCTTTACAGCTTCTGACATCTTCGCAATGTAAACTAAAAGAAGATGTTCATTTAGATGCTGTTTCTGAAAGTACCAAATTAACCGACTCCTATGAAACATATTGCTTATGTGAAGACAGCAAAGTAAAGGAGAAGGAAAACGAATTTATTTGTAGGTTACCTTCTAATTTTGATGAGGCAAAGAAAGTATTTGTATTCGGAATGGAGCAAGTGAACTTATGCGAAAATATATACACAGCAAGTGATTATCCATCTGAATGTATGGATCTACTTTTATGCAAGGCCACTTTGTATGGAATGTTAGCCAACTTTGAAACCTATATCGATCGCCGCTGCAAAATGCACAAGCGTCAAATTGTTATACTCGAAGATGCTTTGGAGAAATTTAATTGTTCAAACCACCTTCGTTATTATCGAAAATTATACCGAGAACTGGCAACAGTCTATGGTATTCTATCACCACTAAAATGGCATAGTTATTATGCATGTAGAGTGCAAAAGATGACCTATCGTAATATGGAAAAGGTAAATCATTATGTTCATAAAAGTATACAGTACCATCAGTCGTTTATCGACTCGTTTAAAACTGAGGAAAACCAAATGCCTGAAATATTTCCCAATGACAGTGTAAAAGCAATTTTATTTTCCTATTACACCATGGCTGACTTGTACTTACGAATAACAACAGATCGTGTAACTTCAGTTGAATATTTGCAAAAATCAAAAAAAATACTCCAATTCATAGTGAAATATGTAGAAAGAAACCCAAGCCATGAGAAATACATCCAGGTCAAGTTTGAATATATTAAAGAATCGATATTACTAATACCGAATAAAATAGAAGAAATTCAAAGGGAAGGTCCCTTGCTTGAAATGATGACCAACTTACAATTCTAGTTACGTTACTTTTGCATATATAGGTTTTATTTGCTTGGTAATCGTTTCTGATGAAACTCTATATGTGTTTAATATCTAATGAGGAAATCCCAATTTGATGATTGGCATGATTAATACCTGGTGTTTCTAGTCACTTTGTGATACTTTCACATAATACTTTTTGCTTGTGTGATAACCCTTTCTGATGCAACTGTATTACATGTATTTTATCCAATTAACAAACCTAAATTTGGTAATTAATATGTGTCATATATCGTGTTTTTATTTTAATTGCCATTTATTGACCCTGCAGTGCCAACACGCTGATCAAGTATACTATTATCCTGGGTTTGGAGTCCAACCTGCTCACTGTAGTCTGGGGATTGGTTCCCTATTCCTTAAGATGATTACATTCCCCGGAAAACTGTTGGTCCCAGCACAGCTTGGATTTTGCTGTCCTTACACCATAAATCTCAAACTACCATTCTCACTGATAACTATTATTTTCTCGGTCACACTGCATAGTTCGTCACACGGCTTCTCTCTCCTAAAAATTTTCCGAAAATTGCAGTAGATTGACTTGTGATGTCGTTCTCAGGGGTGTCAAGAGCCAACACAGGTGGGTCCCCAGGCTCACTTTCACTGTCCCCATGACCACTTCCTTGGGCTGGGGCCCCCACAGCATAGATTCTTGCCAGTGCAGGCCCCTAGACTTCATCCAAGCCATTTATTCCCTGCTTCCCCCCCCCCCTTCTCGTCAGCTTTAATCATTCTTAGGCATCTCTTCTGTGCCATCGTCATACTCACTCTACCATCATACTTGCGCATCCGAGTTTTTAATGCCATTTTCTTGTTTCCAGTATTATTTTTAATTAAGTTGCAGGTGTTTGTTTTTTTTTGTTTTTGTAATTCAATTACGTCAGGGTGATGTGTCATTTTGTGGATTCGTTTCATTCCCCGTCGCCATAATTGTTTTCAAATGAACTATCTATTTGTATTATACATTTCGGTTACTCAATTAAACATAATACTGAGACATTAATTAATTTTTTATTCTTTTTGATTAAAAACAATAACTACAGAGTTTGCTAGACCCCTCCCCCCCTTGATACATCATATAACTGTATCCTGTACCCTTTCGATTACTTACACATGATACTGATATTCAGATATTAATGAAGTATTTCTTGTAGTTTTTGATTAAAAACAACCACAGAGCTTCTGAGGCCTCTTCCCCCCCCCCTCCCTCCAAATTGTTTTCAAGTATGAATTTTGTAAAAACTGAATACCAACCCAAAATAAGCCACCAACAACATTTCCAACATGAAGCTGACTTAGCCCTTTGGCAACATTGCAAAAAAAAAAAAAGTTCGGTAACAAACCATGCAGTGTCACCATTTTCTCATTAATTATATATTATTTTTCACCATTTACTTATGTTATTGTAATTCTTTAAGAATATCCACTTACCTGTATTTAGTAAATGTTGTATATATATATGCACATTAAATACTGAATATAATCCAATGATATTAGTTTAGGGGGAGGGAAATAAGGTCAATCTTTCTTTGAATGTGTTATCCACTTTGACATTTCTGTCCACTGTATTGTCAATAATGCAAAGGATACCACCCTTGGCAAAATTTTTCAAGATTCACGAAAATGGCAGATTGTGAGGCATCCACCATTTTGGAAACCCTCTTTTTGGTTTGGACTTGGTAAAAATGGCTTAAAAAAAATGGTGTTAGTGGGGGAAATGGATACCCACAGCGACAGTCAGTCATGATGGAACGTTGTTTTTCAGAAGTTTTTGCAGTTCATTACTTTTCCTAAATTAGTGGATGCCTACTAGGGGTAGCCTCCCTTATATCCCCCCCGTTATAAAAAGACATTGGATAAAGTAAACCCTGCCATCTGTTGAATCAGACAAGCTTGCATTAGTGGAAATGAGAAAGTCATCAGTATGATATTCAAAACTACTCTCATATTAATCATTGTCAGCTGTGTTTCCATAGCTTCCAACACCATTTTTTACAAAAGCTTCAATAAACATGTTTCTTTTTTAACATATTTATAAAAATCCTGAGCTATTCCATCATGACTACACCTAGTTGGCGATCAAAGGGGGATATTAATATACAGTCACCCTCCTCGTGGCAACATTAAAACATCTGCAGACAGAATTCATGGCCATCTTAAATAATAGAAAAAAAATGGAAGTGTGGTTCTAGAGTATGCATGGTATGCTAGGTTCAGTAGTCACAGAGGTGGGGGGAGGGGGGAATCCATAAAATTATTATTATTATAAATTCTGTTCACATTGACGGTAGGTTCAGTTGTCAACGAGAGATGTGCTGCATTTGCAGGTTCGTCAGGCAATGCTGTAAAGGCAAGCTTAAAAAACATGGCACCAGGACTGGGAAGCGTGCTTACGGCGTTAGCGACCCTGGGTGAAACAGATATTAGTAGCCCTCAAAAACGTTTGTACATAACACAACGAATAAAACAACTGACCGGGATTTAGCATTACAAAATAAAGTTCTTCACTGATCCTGAAGGTAATGAAATTAAGTTAAAAATAGACATTTCTAAACAAAGTTAGCCTGTTATATATCAATCACTTGGCATTTCTTTCTTAACTTCGATGTTGTGAACACTCGCATAGAGAGGATTCAGTTTCGCCCGGGGTGGGGGGCACATGCAAATCACCTGCAGATTGCTTTCGTTAGGTTGCGTAAATTTCATATTGAGGATCGTTATCACGGCTAGCAGCGACCTTCTTTTCAGGTCGAAATCTAAGTAGCAAGAGTGTGTTGATCGGTCCGAAACTTTACTTCGAATGATTTTTGTGGACCGTGATTGGACAATTGAATACTGACGCAATAGTTTATATATATTTCTACTGGTCAGTTTGACCCCACAGATGCCTACTACGGGTAGCCTCCCCTACATCCCCCCCGTTATAAAAAGACATTGGATAAAGTAAACCCTGCCATCTGTTGAATCAGACAAGCTTGCATTAGTGGAAATGAGAAAGTCATCAGTATGATATTCAAAACTACTCTCATATTAATCATTGTCAGCTGTGTTTCCATAGCTTCCAACACCATTTTTTACAAAAGCTTCAATAAACATGTTCCTTTTTTAACATATTTATAAAAATCCTGAGCTATTCCATCATGACTACACCTAGTTGGCGATCAAAGGGGGATATTAATATACAGTCACCCTCCTCGTGGCAACATTAAAACATCTGCAAACAGAATTCATGGCCATCTTAAATAATAGAAAAAAAAATGAAAGTGTGGTCCTAGAGTATGCATTACATTTTGCACTAACATGCGATAATGCAGTTAGAATTGCGGGAAAACCCTAGTTATTGCGGATTCGATTACTGCACATTTCGATTTATTGCTATTTGTAATTGGATGCCAAATTTTGAACATTGCGCTAATAAATTTGAATTATTATATCATTTGAAGGCACTGAACAATAACAACTGAAAAAAAAGTTTTTAAATTAAAATTTTAATATTATTATATAATTAGTACAGTAATTAGCACCTATTTGGTAGATTGAGTGTATGTCAACAAATACGGGAGGTAATGCCTGATGATAGCACTAGTATATTTTTGATCTGTAGTCAGAAACATCTCCAAAAAGGCTGTTGCAGTATTTAAATTTCTGATTTAAATATACAATGCTGATGAAAAAGTGGTAATGATGACATAAGAATTCTCTGTAAAAGAATTAAAAGACACATTTCGTATTGCAGGAACTCTTTTAAGTAGATTATGGATGGAGATCTTAACCTTGCACCTTCTTCCAAGGTGTGTAGAGAAATAAGCAAGTCAATTCGTTATTACAAAATGTATAAAGAAAAGTGTACAGCAAACAAATCTCTTGAACTATTTTTTCAAACAATAAGCATTTGTGTGCACAGTAAAATATACATACGTATACAGTACTGTTCATACCTACTTTATTTTATTTATACGTAGCATTGGGTAACATTACTTAGTAATTTTATAAATATAATCTTTAAACAATGCTTTGGCATGATTACTTTTATTTTTTTCATTTAAAAACTTTGATTTCTGAAGCTTTGGTAAAAATAACTTATTTTTCATATATTGTATATCCTGATTATTGCGGTGTTTTCATTGGCACAATTAACCGCAATAATCAGGGTTTTCCTATACACGAAAAGTATGCAACCTAGCAAATCATGGCTTTTGGATCAGAAAATTAATGCCACACATTTTTATCTGTGTGATAAACTCTTCCCTCATTCCACCTTGGTTAAATCAGTAATAACTTTTTTTTAGCAGAGAGTAGGTGTCTAATTTCCACTTAATTTTCATCATAATTTTTAAAACTGTGCTGCAAAGTTTTACTACTGCATGTCTTTTCTTGTTTATATAATTTTTTAGGCCATACTGCATATTAATCCCTGACTGCTGTCACCATTGGTTTGTGGATGATATCGTGATGGAATAACATTTTGCTAGCTGGGAGTTTTTATAAATGTATTAAAAAGGACTCATCTATGCATCAGTTGTCAAATTTTTTAGTTTTGTTATCTACGAATCGTTCCGAAACTATTTTCTCCCGCTGTTGTTTTGTTATTGATATCATGATCACTGGATGTGTGTGCAGAGGTGAGTTTTTTTTTTTATAATTGCAGGCTTTTTGAATTCAACTGTTTCTGATTCTAGGATTATCTGATGTTTTTATTAGGGATGGGGAGGGGGGGTGGCATCTGTCCACTAAGCTTCTACCAATTCAGGAAAAGTACTGAGTCTTAAAATCACATCTGGAAAACATGGTAGTTACAATGATTTTCACCATTCTTTTGGCAATATTCTAAGGAACTACCAAAAATTCAGGAGGAAAGAGAGAGTTGATGTGCAGACGGATTATGCGGAAAATTCTTTGTTCAATTTTAAGAGTGTGGCTTGAGTTTTGGCAATATCGTCAGATGGAATTTGGCAACCAGAGATTAATATGCACTTTTACCATTTTTTGAACGGTCTTGTTTTAATACTTCATTTTTTAAAAATTTTGTAAAAACTGAATACCAACCCAAAATAAGCCACCAACAACATTTCCAACATGAAGCTGACTTAGCCCTTTGGCAACATTGCAAAAAAAAAAAAAGTTCGGTAACAAACCATGCAGTGTCACCATTTTCTCATTAATTATATATTATTTTTCACCATTTACTTATGTTATTGTAATTCTTTAAGAATATCCACTTACCTGTATTTAGTAAATGTTGTATATATATATGCACATTAAATACTGAATATAATCCAATGATATTAGTTTAGGGGGAGGGAAATAAGGTCAATCTTTCTTTGAATGTGTTATCCACTTTGACATTTCTGTCCACTGTATTGTCAATAATGCAAAGGATACCACCCTTGGCAAAATTTTTCAAGATTCACGAAAATGGCAGATTGTGAGGCATCCACCATTTTGGAAACCCTCTTTTTGGTTTGGACTTGGTAAAAATGGCTTAAAAAAAATGGTGTTAGTGGGGGAAATGGATACCCACAGCGACAGTCAGTCATGATGGAACGTTGTTTTTCAGAAGTTTTTGCAGTTCATTACTTTTCCTAAATTAGTGGATGCCTACTAGGGGTAGCCTCCCCTACATCCCCCCCCATTATAAAAAGACATTGGATAAAGTAAACCCTGCTATCTGTTGAATCAGACAAGCTTGCATTAGTGGAAATGAGAAAGTCATCAGTATGATATTCAAAACTACTCTCATATTAATCATTGTCAGCTGTGTTTCCATAGCTTCCAACACCATTTTTTACAAAAGCTTCAATAAACATGTTTCTTTTTTAACATATTTATAAAAATCCTGAGCTATTCCATCATGACTACACCTAGTTGGCGATCAAAGGGGGATATTAATATACAGTCACCCTCCTCGTGGCAACATTAAAACATCTGCAAACAGAATTCATGGCCATCTTAAATAATAGAAAAAAAATGGAAGTGTGGTCCTAGAGTATGCATTACATTTTGCACTAACATGCGATAATGCAGTTAGAATTGCGGGAAAACCCTAGTTATTGCGGATTCGATTACTGCACATTTCGATTTATTGCTATTTGTAATTGGATGCCAAATTTTGAACATTGCGCTAATAAATTTGAATTATTATATCATTTGAAGGCACTGAACAATAACAACTGAAAAAAAGTTTTTAAATTAAAATTTTAATATTATTATATAATTAGTACAGTAATTAGCACCTATTTGGTAGATTGAGTGTATGTCAACAAATACGGGAGGTAATGCCTGATGATAGCACTAGTATATTTTTGATCTGTAGTCAGAAACATCTCCAAAAAGGCTGTTGCAGTATTTAAATTTCTAATTAAATATACAATGCTGATGAAGAAGTGGTAATGATGACATAAGAATTTTCTGTAAAAAAATTAAAAGACACATTTCAAATTTTATGGGAACTCTTTTAAGTAGATTATGGATGGAGATCTTAACCTTGCACCTTCTTCCAAGGTGTGTAGAGAAATAAGCAAGTCAATTCGTTATTACAAAATGTATAAAGAAAAGTGTACAGCAAACAAATCTCTTGAACTATTTTTTCAAACAATAAGCATTTGTGTGCACAGTAAAATATACATACGTATACAGTACTGTTCATACCTACTTTATTTTATTTATACGTAGCATTGGGTAACATTACTTAGTAATTTTATAAATATAATCTTTAAACAATGCTTTGGCATGATTACTTTTATTTTTTTCATTTAAAAACTTTGATTTCTGAAGCTTTGGTAAAAATAACTTATTTTTCATATATTGTATATCCTGATTATTGCGGTGTTTTCATTGGCACAATTAACCGCAATAATCAGGGTTTTCCTATACACGAAAAGTATGCAACCTAGCAAATCATGGCTTTTGGATCAGAAAATTAATGCCACACATTTTTATCTGTGTGATAAACTCTTCCCTCATTCCACCTTGGTTAAATCAGTAATAACTTTTTTTTAGCAGAGAGTAGGTGTCTAATTTCCACTTAATTTTCATCATGATTTTTAAAACTGTGCTGCAAAGTTTTACTACTGCATGTCTTTTCTTGTTTATATAATTTTTTAGGCCATACTGCATATTAATCCCTGACTGCTGTCACCATTGGTTTGTGGATGATATCGTGATGGAATAACATTTTGCTAGCTGGGAGTTTTTATAAATGTATTAAAAAGGACTCATCTATGCATCAGTTGTCAAATTTTTTAGTTTTGTTATCTACGAATCGTTCCGAAACTATTTTCTCCCGCTGTTGTTTTGTTATTGATATCATGATCACTGGATGTGTGTGCAGAGGTGAGTTTTTTTTTTTATAATTGCAGGCTTTTTGAATTCAACTGTTTCTGATTCTAGGATTATCTGATGTTTTTATTAGGGATGGGGAGGGGGGGTGGCATCTGTCCACTAAGCTTCTACCAATTCAGGAAAAGTACTGAGTCTTAAAATCACATCTGGAAAACATGGTAGTTACAATGATTTTCACCATTCTTTTGGCAATATTCTAAGGAACTACCAAAAATGCAGGAGGAAAGAGAGAGTTGATGTGCAGACGGATTATGCGGAAAATTCTTTGTTCAATTTTAAGAGTGTGGCTTGAGTTTTGGCAATATCGTCAGATGGAATTTGGCAACCAGAGATTAATATGCACTTTTACCATTTTTTGAACGTTCTTGTTTTAATACTTCATTTTGTACACTCTCGTACGAATAGCTCAATTTGTAAATTAACCAACCAGGATTCTGTAACAGCCAGTTACGAGAGAGTACACTGTAATACAGTAATATATAATCAATGGCAATATAATAATATTTAATTGAAGATACTTTTCTGAGTAATTTTTTTAGTGTTCGAAATTTAAGAATTGCAGTTGTATACATGTTTAAAGGACAGTAAGTTACCTGTGCTCTGCAGGCTGCTGATATATGATCAAGCAAAAAGTGCTGCAGCAAGGAAAGCATGTAGTAACACATGCTATGGTTTATTCAACTGGTAATAATAAGCACATAATCAGTTGTCTTTGGTGACTTTTTATAATGTTCTAATCTACTGTGTCATAGTGGTAAAATGCAACATCTTTTCTCATTGCCGTAACCTGAGGTTTGATCCTCTAAACAACAAATTTAGATTCCTTGGAAAACTATAGGTCCCAGCTCACCGTGACTTTAGCTGAACTTGTGCTGAAACGCTAAACAGACAGAGCATTATCTGATTTTGTGGTTGGAAGCCAATGTAATTCACAATTTTTATTTCTGCTGTAATAGTATCTTCTATACTATAGTTCCATACATCCGGGAATTATCCCAAGTGGATTGCCTCGTTTTTCTGGTTTTAGGCCTCATCTTGGTGGTTCTTTTTTCCTTCTAGTGTTAGTTGGAATATACCTTTTCCTTTTCGCATTCTTTTTTCTGTGTATTGTTTTAACAATTTCATTGAGTTATACTTGTTCAGCACTTTTTGTTTGTAGATCATCCTGTTTGTTTGAATGTTTAAAGGATACAACACATTTGGAATATTTCAAATGTGTTGTACTTTTTGCTATTTCACTACCTTGTATCTTAAAACTTCCTCAAGAAGAAATAAAATTTTTTAAGATGCAGTGTTACCCTTCTTAGGGTTAGTATAATTGCCAAATGACCAACACGTGAAGCCGCATGGGCATGTTTTTTGTATAATTTTTCCGAAGGAATTTATTACTTTTTCGTTTGTTTGTATGTGTGTGTGTAAAAAACATTATTAAGGAAGGAACTGCTCAATTATTCAAGAAGACAATGGAAAACAAGAGAAAAAAGTGAAAACAATATTTTCTCAAATATACATTAAAATGTTAACAAGTTGTGTATGTAAGAGTATTAAAAATTGTCATTTTTGTACATGTATTAAGCTTCATTGTATTTTTTAAAGATAGTCATATTTGGAGAAATTTGTATAGTTTTGTCAAAGGTATTCAACTTTATTGTATTAATATCTTTTTAGCACCAGCATAAGTATTTATCTGTGTGGTAAGAAAATGGAATTAAAAGGTCATTACCTGTTCATTGTCTAAAAGTCTTGGCACTTGTCCAAACTGTAAATGGCTGATATTCATAAGCAGCCCCGAAGAATGTTTTACAATGGCAAGTTGAAGAATAGTTTCCATACTATCAATAGAGAGTCTTAGCAGTTATAAGTCCTTTGGATTAATTTAGTTATTTTTTAATTTCAAAATATATTCATTGGATTAAAAAAAAAATTACTTATTCCATTGTTAAGGTCTATGTCTAAACATAATTTACGGGGAGGTCACATGCTATAGATGTACGAAGAATTTGAGAACAATTTCAGATATGAATAAGCTTATGTTGAACAAAATATTGCGATTCGAGGAATGATTTAGGTGTGAAGCCTGAGTAAGCTTGCAAAACTAAGTCACAGAGTTCAAATTAATATATTCTGTTACAAACATTTAAGTCATTGATTAAATATGATTAGTGTTGGTCTGTATGATCAGTAGGTAATGTGTTTCATTTTCTTTTAATAATTGGCTTCTCTCCCCCCTCATCCTCCCCTCGCAATCAAAAACATTTAGAAACACTTTCAAATACAGTAGAACCCAATTATAGTGAGCATACATTTAACGTGTTTCTGCATAAAGCCAGGAAAATGTAAATTTTGTTTGGTATAATGATTAAGTACAACAGAATTTAATAGTTTTTAATGTCCAAGATTGTTACGGATCGGATATTGCAAGCATTTTCTTTGGTCTCATGCTCCTCGTTATATGCTGGTCTTCTTGTATAGGGCCTCGCATAACTCTAGGGCCACCTCTGATTACAAGTATGCCATATTTAAACAAATAGACCCTCGGCCAAAGCTTAAAACTCTGGTATTTGGTTAGTCACCACTGGGTAGCAGGGCCCTTTTTATTAGAGGCCACTTCATTGAAGTTGTACCTATTTCTGCATGGCCACAAAACATTTAAATACTGAAGCCTTAGGAGGGTTTGTTTGATCAACATTTTTCATAAAAAAATAGTAAGTAGTTTGCGGTTTCAGAATGTAACCTCCCTGCAGAGTCAAAACAGACAGGATTGCATTGGGAAACAATAAAGTGGCGAGTGTGATAGCTACTGAAGTCGTATTTTTAATCACCATTCCCCAATATTTAGTTGCCCTGGGGCCAGTGGCGACCGTGAATTTTAATCTTTACCCTGGGTTATTCCATTTGTGAGCACCCTCACTACTGGAGAAAGATGGGAAAAGGGTGTTTTATATAAAATTCTCAGTGAAGTGAAGTTGATGACTGGTATTTAAAATCCTGCAATTTACAATCCCTACTCTATATCTTATACCCTTTAGAGTAGGAATTGTAAATCCTGCAATTTACAATTCCTACTCTAAAGGGTATAAGATATTAGGGCTGTGGCAAATGAGGAGTTCTCCCAGGTTAAAAGTTGAAGGGGCACACAATGAGCTAACATGCGGTATATTATTGTGGTTATTTTATCTTTGAATCCATAATGGCCCTGTGGTGGTGCAGTGTTAACATGTTCGCATAGCATACATTAACTTTGTTCAACTGCTAACAGTGCGTTGAAAAATGTTTACCGCCAAACTATAGCCTGGGAATTGGTTCATTAGGCTTTAACAGTTTTGGATTCCTAAAAAACTAGGTCCCTGTACAGCATGATCTTTGTGTGTAAACTGTAAGGGATGTTCTGCATGATGTACAGATTTGTGGCGGAGTACGAAAGAAAAATTTAAAAAATTAAAAAAAATTTTATTTTAAATGTTTTGTTTTGCATCAAATTGTACATGACAATGGAAATTGTTTTCGTCATTTAAAATATATTCAAAATGTATTTCTACGGTTGGATTTTTGTACAGCATGTTTTTTACAGAGATCAGAGTCTCCGTGTTCTGCTCTGTAATGAGGATAAGGAAATATATAAATTTTTTGTATACCTCTTTAAGTTTTCAATGAAAATTTACAGAAAGAAAGCTATTCATTAATGTCAAATTAAGTAGTCTTTTAGATATTTCATATTATTGAATATATTAATAAAATATATAAAAACAAGTGTCCCGTCAAGGTTTTGAAGACTGGGGGAAGGGGGAGAAATCTTTACGGCGACAAACTACAGCCATATGAAAGATTTAAAATTATACTTCGTAGAAGAATATGTTTTAAAATCTATGGTTTCACAAAAACTAGAAAAAAAACGTCCAGGCAAAGAGACGCTAATTTTTTTAAACTGTAGATACACCAGAGGGCTCTGCAAAGCAATATTGCTAACCGTATAGTGCCGACATCTATCGACGAAAAATAAAATTAGAATTCAAAGTTCTTTCAGCTTTGCTACATTAGTGGAAATGTTTAATGATATTTTTGAAGTTAAAATTTTAATAGTATTCTTCGGGGGAGGGGGATATATTTTTCGCACCTCCACTTCCGAGACTGCGGGAGGGGGACAAAAAATCCCTTTACTGATAAAAACATTAACGAATTTTAAACCCCCTGTAACTTTTTGATCTCCCCCTCTAACAAGTATCTAGCTGTGGTCCTGTTCCTCTCTAATATCCGGTAAAGCGGTTTACAATGAGCCGAAACGTGGTGAGTTTCCAGATAAAGGAAAGAAATTGTGTACTATATAAGCAATATTACATAATAACATAAATAATAATAATATAATGATTAAATGTAGTCCAATTTAATCATTTTTATCAAACAAGACTTTCGAGGACTTTGGGTTTAACAAGAAAAAGAAATGGGGATGTAAAAAATTAATAAAAAAGCAATGATTCAAAGTGTATTTTCATCTGCGGTTAAAGTATTTAAACAAATTTTTGAACAGTATTATAATAAAAAAAAAATCCATATAAAAACGATTCCATATTTATGAAACTTCTTTTTTCTCAAATATCCGTATAATTAATCCAATTTCCAGTAAATTTCGATGCACTTTTGAATTGCTTTATTTTAGTGCCGAAAGATGGCGCTTTGTGTTTCTAATTAAATCGGATATTTCGATTTAATTAATTTCGTACACAGTGAAAATCGATTATAACAACCTTCAGGGGATCGTGCACTTTCGGTCGTTATAACCAATGGTCGTTATAAACGATATATTGTTATAAATCATAGTAGCTTATAGTATAAATACGCTGTAGTGTTTTATAAATTATTTTGATAGTAAAAAGTATTAAACTTTTTGGTTTCAAAATTAAATAAAAATATATTTAATTATAATGAATTTAATTTCCGTTTATAAATTATATTTATAGTCGCACTAAGCACATTTAATTTTTGTTTTAATTGGAAACGTTCTTGAAAACACTGAAGTATATAATATAGAAAAAATGTAATAAATAATATTTATTACATTATACTAATGACCTCCGAACAATGCCCGTTTAAGAGTGTTATGGTCCTCAAGCTGAAAAAATAAAACGTGGCCCCCCAAAAATGAGCGTGATATTCAATTAATAAATCACTTTTTAAGTTCACTATCTTTAATATTTAGGTTTAGCAGTGATAAAAATTTCTCAGACATTTGTAAATAAACAGGATTAGAATAACACTTAAATTTTAATAACTAACACATGTGGTTTCGATTTATGACTGTCAAATCGCGTCGTTATATCCGATAAAAATTTCCCTACTGAGAATCTACATAGACTTAGAAACAGCCGTCGTTATAGCAGGTTTCATCATTATAACTAATATATTTAGTATGGAGTAGAATAGCAAACCAAACTTCTACATATGTACACGGCTAAGGGCGCGCAATCTGGATGGTCCTGCCAAGGACGCAAGATCATCTAGCTGCGGTGTTGCACATAGTTCATGTGCAAAATGTCTAGTACAAACTTATCTCTATTTTAAGTGTTTTGATTACTAATAGATGGCAGCACAAAACGGCGGCTAGATTATTTTTACTGTATACGTACTTGGTAACTTACGGAGAAAAATACTTAAGAAAAAAAATAAAAAGCAGTGGCCAAGGAGAGAAGGGGCTCAAGCCTCCCATAAAATATGAAAATACTTTTTTTTTGCATTTTATAACATAATCTTCGTTAAAGTCACCTACCTAACACCTCCTAACATTTTTCTAATTTCTAGGTTACTGAAAAACTATTACAAACATGGTTACTTTGAATACTTGTAAATGATCATTGTAAAGATGTTTTGATCTATGGGATTTACAAAAAACGATTGATATATCAATGTTGGGTTTGTATGACTTAGACCCCTTGTGGAAAACAATTCAGTCCCTTCTAGAAAAGTGAAAATTACAAATAATTACAAACCGCTTCCCTCTCTAAATTTAACCTGCGAGCATGCGCGCGCGGATTGGAGGAACGCGAGCACGCGCGTGGGGTGCTTTGCACCCCATCTGATTATATAGCATTATTTCATTAAAAACGTCCAATTTTACAGGGAACAATAAGTGGCATTTCCACTTTGTTACCCTACCCCAAAAACTTGTGACTTTGAAGGCAACAGGAAAGAGGTTGGCCAGTTTCAAAAGCAAGGTTGGACGGTTTTTTTCACAAATTTTAAATTGTGGGATGTGAAACATCCCGCGCGCATGATCGCGGGTTAAAGAATAGCTACGTTACAGTAAAAAATTATATTTCTCACCAATTGCTTTAATTTTATATTGCTTCCCTGTGTTATTGAATCACAGCTTGTAGTTGTTATTTTTAATTTATTATTGCATTTATTTAAAATTATTTTCCATAATATGAAATATTAGTTCAGTTTACCCAGAATATATTTAGGGCAATTTGAAAATTATAAATATTTTCATTTTTGAAATAGATTAGTAAATTTCTAGTTATTTCCATATTATTTCCATAACATTAAATTTGTTTTACCAGAATAATATTTAGGCGAATTTGACCGTCGTGATCGTATAGTGGTTGACTTTATCAAAATTTAGTTGAATTTATCTAAAATTTTAAATGCGTTGTGCTTAAAACATGGTACATTGCGTTGTGTTAAACATAAACAAAATAATAAAAACCCATAACCCAAAATAATAATAATAACCACAAGTTCTTTAAAACAGACATGAAACCATTATTCAATTTACTTGTTTTTTATTAATTTAAACAACATAATATATTTTTAAATCTTTTGGAGTTTCTCAGTGCCACTTAATAATAACATTTGGGAGTTATTAACATACCAGCAATTACCCTATGACATAATTATATCTACTCAGTATTTAAACCGGATATACAAAGTAAACATCAAAACAAACATAACCTTTAAAACAATCAATTTCATGATTACATATAACTGGGGTATTACCGCCCAGCAGAGAAATTACATTATAGGTTTAAGGGGGGAGAAGGAGGCACTTATTATTGCAGGTTAAATGAAAAGAAAGAGAGGAATGTTAACTCACATGTTACTCCTTATTTATCCTTTGGTGAGGAGGGTGTCCCTGTGGGAAAGGAACCTTGGCCCTTAAGTTTAATTGCAGTTATGTCATCTCTTTTCCAATGGCATGGTACTTTGATATTTGCATCCGTTTTGTCATCTAGTGTTTACACCCCAGTTTAGCAAAGGAGGCACCTCTTTGGCCCTTAAGTTTACATCGCTGATGCCAGCTGGGTCGGGATTTCTCCCTCTCTCTCTGTCTAGTCACAGTCGCGCTAGACTTCTTATCGACGATGGTTGTGAATGGTGATTGGCCAATTGAATTCTGACGTAAAATTTTTCCTAATTTTCAATTGGCCAGATTGACCCCACAGAGGGGAGAGTGGCTGCAATGGCTTTCGTTAAGCTTCGAGCTGTCTTTCTAGACAGCTTTTCTCATAAAACTGTGAGTTTATGACACATTCCTGGTGGCATTTCAAGAAGCGGGTTGTAGTGTTGACTTCTTATTGCCAGATGTGCCTGGGGAAAAGAACCTTGGGCGGGAGAGACATTGTGGGTGGTTCGTCTATTTACGCTGTGGTGATTCATACAACTTCCCCTCGACCAGGGATTTCTTTGAAGTTGTTTTGATTTTTCTGTTCACTGGTCCTGAGAAGTTCAGTTTTATGACTTGAAAGGTCACAGGTGAAGAAAGGGTCCAGTGCTCCCACGGTATCGTTTAGTTGTTGAGATGAAAATGGTGCAATCTGGTATGGACTGTTTAGTAGAAATAAGGGGAATGTTTAGTTTGCTATTTTAACGGCCTTATAGCCCAGCTGCACCTCGGAAATAGTGGAAATGGCGGTTAAAGAGGGTAACATGCATGAGAAAAAAAGAACGTTACACTTTTAAAGGTTTAGCGGGTAAATAGGGATTTTTCAGATATAATCGCATAATATTATACCACAAAATGCATAAATACTTTCAATTATTATAATTTTTAACTTACGAATATTTCTGAAATTGAAATTAATTTTACAAGTATCATATGATGTGACAATGATATAGACATTTTACATATAGAAATAATTAATTTAATCAAACTCCAATTTTTATAAAAAAAACTATACTGTTCCATTGATATTTAATGAAAGTCCTGCATGTTGGTTTTTGATGAAAGTCCTGTTGTTTCTTTTTATTGATGATGGTTATATGATGATGTTGCACTGGATTCGGGTTGAAGAAACCAAGTTGCTGCCAAGGAGTTGTCCATGAACGTAGGGGAACATTAGATGAGGAACATTAATTGATATGGACGTCATGAATGGAATATACAATCTCATCTGAAAAATTTAAAAAACAAGAGCGGCAGAATCTCGAAAAAATAAACACAACACTTAATGACATTGACACATATATTTGTACAATAGTGAGAAAGAGAGAGAGTGTGTGTTGGTTTTTTTTTTTGGTTTTTTTTATATTTATTAATTTAATTGTCCACTTATGTGCTTATGTGTGTTTAAATTTAATTAGTCATTTTAAAAAGAGAATTTTGAATTTTCACCCTAACACCTGTTTCTCTGTCATGCCGATAGATGGCAATGCCTGTTCAAATACGAAAGTATTGTTAAATTTTCATCTACACATCAGCGTAGAATTCTCAAAATTATTTGAGGGAGGGGGGTCTCGACCACATTTTATGTATATTTATACATTACAGTATATGTAAAATCGCAATTTATTTCAGATTATTGCGGGGGCTTGAGCCCCACGGGCCCACATAACTCTACGCCTATGCATTCACATACTGGTTTTAAAAAGTAAATATGCTTAGCTTCTGTGGAAGCAACTGTTGAGTACATATCGCACCCTTGCGACGAAAGTGTTACAACTCAAAAAATCCCAATTTTCAGGAAACACAAAAACCGTTTCTGGCTGAATTGAGGGATTTTTAAATCATCTAATAACTTCAATCCTAAGATCAGTTTCTGGAAACATCAGATGAGGCAAATTTTACTTCATTTATTAGAGTAAAACCCTTATTATCACGACTTTTTGAGTTATAACGCTTTATGAGATTCTTTCAAGGTTTGCGTGATGTACTATTTTGAATTATAACAGTTTCGTTGGTCGGTTTTTGATATTTACTGATGCCGAGCAAGAACTAAAAACGGGAAGTACTATTTTGAAAAGAAGAAAGCCAGACGTCATACTTTCCATTTGAATACGTGTGTTCGATAGGCTTTTATTTTTTGCTAAAATTAAAATTTATTTCAATAAAATTGAATTTGATTTATTATATACCAAGAAGATTTTGTTTGTTTGTTTTTTTTGGTTTTACGGCTCAAAGACTACAGTGGTCATGCTGCGCCGGGACCTACAATTTTCCGAGGAATCCGAACCTCTTAAGGCCTAGGGAACCAAACCCCGGACTACAGTGAGCAGTGCGATCTTTTTATGAGATCTCTGAGTAAGCGTTCTTTTTGCACTGCTGGGAGTCGAACCCGGATTAGCCGCGCAATAGGAGAACGCGTTACCACACTGCGCCATCGCAGGGCGCTATACCAAGAAGAGATAATACTTCAACATATTAGTAATAATAATAATGTTTATGTTTTAATTTATCATTTCGTTTTCCAACGTATTTATTGACAATAAAAGAGTTTTAGGCGTATATCTAATGTAGCAATTTTTATGCTCCTATCACCGATTGGGGGCGTGGGGCGGACGGGTAAGAAGGGGCGGCAAAAGGTGCCTTGGGGTCCTAATCCGGTTCACAGCTTCTTCAATGATTGACCAGTTATGATCCTGTTATTGTGTTACAACCGGAGAGAAATAACACTGATGAGATTTCAAGTATTACATAAGCACCTTTGGAATGGGAGGGGGGGTGCTGTTATGCTTATTTTCCTATGTTAGCCAATGTTAATTTTGGCTTACCAGGGGAGGGAGTATAAAATGGCGAAAACGTTGCTTACGTAATACTCGAACGCTTCCTTGGGCACGACTGGGAGACGTTTGGCTAGGTTCAGTACTCACAGAGGGATGGGGGGTGGGATCCATAAAATTATTATTATTATTATAACTTCCGTTCACATTGACGGTAGGTTCAGTTGTCAACGAGGGATCATCTGCATCTGCAGGTTTCATAAGCAATGCTGTAAGGGCAAGCTTGACACCTATGGCGACAGGACTCAGGAGCGTGATTACGGCGTCAGCGGCCCTGGGATAAACAGATTTTTGTGGCCCTAAATAATGTTTTAACATAACACAACGAATAAAAGAACTTACAGGGATTTAGCATTAGAAAATAAAGTTCTTCACTGATCCGAATGCCAAAGGTAATGGGAAGATAGTGAAATTAAGTTAAAAATAGGCATTTCTAAACAAAGTTAGCCTGTTATATATATATCAATCACTTGGTATTTCTTTCTTAACTTCGATGTTGTGAACACTCGCGTAGAGAGGATTCGGTTTTGCACCGGCGGTAGGGGGCACATGCAAATCGCGTGCAGATTGCTTTCGTTAGGTTGCGTAAATTACATATTGGGGATCGTTATCACGGCTAGCAGCGACCGTCTTTTCAGGTCGAAAGCTGAGGAGCAAGAGTGTGTTGATCGATCCGAAACTTTACTTCGAATAATTTTTGTGAACCGTGATTGGACAACTGAATACTAACTCGATAGTTTACATATATTTCTATTGGTCAGTTTGACCTCACAGAGGGGAGAACTTGCTGTGAGTTACGTTAATTTTAACTGTCTTTCTTGACACTTTTTGCCCATTAAATGAAAATATATGGGAGAGGGTTCGAAGTTGGATAATGCCTGTATCCTTCGTTTTTGGTGGAAATTCCAAGAAATTGGTTGTACGTGTGACTCATTGCCAGATGTCCGTGAGAACGGAATTTTGACGCGAAAGGGAGTTGCAATGAGCCTGTAGAGGAATCGCCACACTCTATTATAAAATAGTTAAGAAATTTCCCATAGTTAGACACCATGGGCAGCAGTTAAGTTTTACCAAAAATATCTGCACAATACTCATCGTATATAGTGACAAAATATGGCTAAACTAACTTGTAGAAAAGTTGTTTGTCGCTTCAGTTATACAACAAACTTTAAAAAACATTAGATTAATGAGAGGAACATATATAAAAAGAGAAAATAGTAAATACTGTGTGGATAGGTGATATCGAAAGAAATTATGAAAAGGAGCAAAGTCGTTTATTTCAATAATTTCATAGTAATTTTTGCAGGAAATCACTAAATTGACATCATTGGTACCCGCTGGACAGGTTTAGAACATACTGCAAATCACCGGATGTAGGAACAAGAAAGAAAGGCTATTTATACAAGTCGAACACTACGCAGATTAAATTAAGAAACAATTTTTATCAATGCGTTTTAGGCGTAGTAATAGTAACTCCAATGTTATGGCATAGTTAGATGGTGAAACGTTCGTAAAGAAAAGAAATGTTTTTCCGTCTGGTGGGGCACGATTCTACGATCTTCTGCTGTCCTGCTATCCGGACAGGTACTCTTATCAACTGTGCCACAAACTACAAATGCCCAATCCCTTACGAGAGTATTTAAAACGTATTTTCGGAAGCCGGGTATTTCGCGGACTAGAGCAATACATGTACTGCTTTTTAAACGAAATTTTGAAGAGATTGGTGTCAAATTCGTCGAAAAGCCGTTGTAGCAGTTATATATTTATACAAGTCGAATATTACGCAGATTAAAATAAACAACGATTTTTATCAACGTTTTTTAGACGTGGTAATAGTAACGTCGATGGTATGGCATGGTTAGATGACGAAACGTTTCACCATCTAACCATGCCATAACATCGGCGTTACTATTACTACGCCTAAAAAACGTTGATAAAAATTATTTCTTAAGGAAGGCTAGTCCAGTGTTGATTTCGCATGTATTTATATGTGACAAACATATGCTACATATACAAGTGGCCGGCGTTTATGTACAATTAGCAATATTAATTTGTGGTGTGATTTGTGTTGATTGTGTGAGTATAAACGTTTAAAATGAGCTTGTGGTGGTGGTGGTTAAATCAAGCAAAAATTGTAAATAGTAAGTATACAGCCTCGTCTAGTAACAATGAAACGGACTGTTACAGTCTCGAAAGCCAGCATTCTACTTCGACTAGTTTTAATGATAATTCCAAATCAGAATCAAGTAATGGAAATAAAAATAGTGACCTTGAAACTTAAAGTGATGATGAACCAGAACCCGTTCATAATAAGAAACGAAAACATGATGGCAATCCGACAGGACCTGACTGGCCTGACTGTTGGACAAGGAGAAATGTATATTTCAAAATGCAGTGAAATGTAAGTGGCTGTTTGCAAAAAGCAAAATGATTGGTTAAAAAGGGGGTGTGTGTAAAAATCAGGGGTGTAGCCAAGGCCTAGCGCATCTTAGCGGCGCTAGGGCACTTCTTTTGGATGCCTAGCAGCGCTAAGGCAAAATTTTAGGAAATCATACATTTTACAAATAAAATTCTGTTCAAGTTGTAAATAAAAAATATGTGGATTCCACAATCCTGTTAAGGAAAAAATAAATTTAATGACCCTAAAATTTTGAATAAATCAACTAAGAAGCGTGGGAATTAAAATGAAATTACAGCTTGGAACGCGCATTATACACTATGTTCCGAAAATAAAAAAAGCCACGAGGCTTTGATACAACGAAGGCGACAAGGGCGAAATAGCGGACCTTTGACTGTCTTTGTCAATTGTTTTCTTTATTTTATGAACTCACTTCAGGGGTCATTGCTGGTTTAGTTCGGCGTGGGCACATGTGTTTGTATCCCATTATTGTTATTTTACGCTTATATGCCCCGAAGCTATATGATATAGGCAGGGTCTCATCCAGAGAGGCCTTTGGAGTAGGGGAGGGCCTTGAAATGCCAGGTCAACAACCCATACATAATAATAATTTCTGCTCTTGTCAGATTAATGGGCTGTTGACTGGTTAGGGGGTTCCCAGATTCCCCCGTGTATCCACCCATGAGTTAGAAGGGTGCTGGGTTACTTTTTGTTTTAGGACTATACCACTGGCAAAAATGTAAAGAAAATAGTAGACTCTTTTATAACAAAAAGTGTTCAGTTGTCTCAAGAATGGATAAGCATTATTGAAGCATTGATTCGAATGGGACAACGGAGAAGGAGCAACGCCAATTTCTGTGAAAAAAAAAATATTTAAACATAAAAAGAGTGAGGCTCATAAATGCGTTGAAAAATAGTATTGGATGGTGAAAAAAAACACTGCAATTTTTAAACAAGAATTTGATAAAAACGAAAGCACACAATACATCTGTAGGGCTGTGTACAAAATCTTAAAAAAGGCAGGTTTTTCACTGATTTGCCTTTAAATGCAAACTTACGAATGTCAAATGGAATAAATATAGGACGCATTCTTCAGAGTGATTATTCCTGTGCAAACATCACATGTCATATAGCAAACGAGATGAGAAAAACAATTCTTAAAAAAATCGTAGGAAACAAGTCTAAGCTTGCTTTGTTAATAGATGAATCCATTTCAGTCAGTAAAGTTGCGGTTTTGGTTGTATGTATTAGAGCATTTATACTAATTACAAATGAAAATGGCAATAATACAAAATTCAGTTCTGAAATTACATCTACAACATTTTTTTTAATTTGATTGAATCGGAAAATACATCATCTTCGAACATACTCAATAGTTTATTGTCTTGTCTGGAAAAACATGGTTTTACTAATGACTATCTTACTCAAAACATTGTATGCTTTGCAAGTGATGGGGCTTCTAACATGATTGGAAGAAAATCAGGCGTAGCGACCCTCTTAAGTAGGAAGCATCCAGACATAATTGTGCTGCTCAAACCACCGTTTAGAATTAGTTCATCGAAGATGTAGTGAATGAAGTAGCTGGCATCAACCACTTTAAAATATTTTTCAATAAACTCTATAGTTTGTATAATGCCTATCCAAGAAATCAAAATGAAATTAAAGCGTGCGCGGCAGAGTTCGATATTGAAGTATTTTCTATTGAAAAAATTTTAAATACTCTGTGGGTTGCATCAAGTTTCAGAACAGTAAAAGCCGTATGGAAAAACTATACAGTTCTCTGTAAGCATTTTAAACATGCTTCAAACGACAATTTGAAACTAGTTTTAGGGCACGCAAAATATTCTGGCCTGAAAGGAAGACTAAAAGGAAAGGCTTTTATTCTCAGTTTGGGTTTATTATTTGATGTTGTATCAGAACGTTTCCATCTATCATTAGAACTTGAAAAACACGGTAAAACGATTCCTAAAGACCATAATTTAATCACACGTCAAATTCGTCTTCTAGAGTATATGGCAGAAGACCCAGGATCAAATTATGCAGAGAAATAATAATAATAATAATTGTTTATTCAAGCCAATTTTGCCCACATTTTCACGGAAAGCTCTTAATAAGCTTATATTTTACGACGTTGAACTGCATGATAGAAGGAAGGTGCAAGTCATTAAAGAGGGACAATTCTTCAGAAGCTTATCAGGAAACCTACGTTCCCTCCTATTTACATTTACGTCATCTTACGTGTCAAGAACAGTGCCAAATTCGAATGAATATGATATTTCAAGTCCTTAGAAGTGTTTGATTCTCAACAGTGGTCTGAAGACCTCATCATTAGATACGGGGAAACAGAAGTCAGAGATCTGAGTAAACCTTTTAACTAGATAAAGAAGACTGTGTAAAAGTACTTTCGTTAGTATTTAGAAGACAATAGCGAATCACCTATGACCTTGCAGCCACTAATCGCCGTTATTAAAACTCTTGTTGCTTCGACCACAGGATGTAAAAGAATATTCAGTGCCATGAATATGATATATACTGACTTGAAGAACCACCTTAAAGTTATAACAGTGTCTTCACTGTTGTTTATAAAATTCAGCTACGTAGGAGGTACTCACCAGGAGGCGCTAGCCCGAGTTCGACAACATGAAAAAGATCGATGATCAGCTGAAGGCGTTCATCTCACTCAGCTGTGGATCGGCTGGTCCCTAGAGACTCATTCTATGAGGATCGGACCAACTCTACACGCCTCTACTAAAAGGGGAAGACTGGATATTACAATTATACGAGCCTGTATCCTTTTATTAATAAGAGATGCCGGTATGAAAATAGTTTGGTTCTTAAATGCCTATTATTATTATTATTATTATTATTATTCACATGTTTGAGAGTATTTGCAAGAAATATATTTAATTTTCTTTCCAGCTATCCCACAGGACACTCCAAAATAATTGCTGAAAATTTCCAGTCTTTGAAAAGTTATTTCGTCATCGCTAAGTGTTACATTCTGCAACCACGTCGTTTATTCCTACCTGTTTTGCATGCCGGTCAAAGGACAAGCTCCTCTTAACCCTTTGTCGGACCTGTGCTGACTTGAGACAAAAAAGGGTAGTTAATGCGTGAGCTCCAGGATGGAAGTGACGTCACGGGGGTCGAGAGTGGGGAGAAGGGATAAGGGTTCATGCGTATTGAAACTCTGGCGCGAGTTCTTATGGTCGTCAGATGAAGGCGTTCATCTCCACTCACTCAGCTGTGGATCGGCTGATCACCAGAGACTCATTCTATGGGGTGTCGGACCAACTGTACACGCCTCTACTACGAAGAGAAGGCTCGGTATTACGATTATACGATCCTGTATCATTTTATTAAGAAGAGACGGCAGTATGAAAATAGTTCGGTTCTTAAATGCCTATTATTATTGTTATTTTTTGCGTGTGTTTCGCACTTGGTGGATTAGGCTTAAGACATGCGGTGCCAAGTTCTCAAGTCTACCTTCAGTGTGAAATATTTTTGTACGTTTCATTCTGGTGATAGGTTTAAAAAATTTCTGACTGTTCGGCAGGTGTTCAGTATTGTTCCTTTTTGCATCTGAATATATGTGTTGGGTCGATTTCAAGTGTCTCCAAGTTCTTTTGGAGTGTAGTTGGTATTATACCTGTTGCTGATAAGACAAGAGGGATAACGTTTACCTTATCCATGTACCACATGTCTTTGATTTCCTGCTTTAAGTCTTGGTATTTAGTCATTTTTGTGGTGTATGTGCTATGTATGTTGTTT
>QLNU02007069.1:0-13755 GCA_006491805.2 Dysdera silvatica | reverse complement strand
TGTTGACAACACTGAGCTAGAAATTGCTGATTCATATATTTACCTTGGCCAGCTGATTTCAATGGATGGCAACATTATGAAAGAACTCAACAGACGTATTAAACTTGGCTGGAGTGCATTTGGAAGAAACAGTTTTATCCTGAAGGGGAAATTGCCTTTGTGTCTAAAAAGAAAGGTCTTCAACCAGTGTGTATTGCCAGTCCTCTCTTATGGATCAGAGACATGGAGTCTAACAGTTGGAGCAATACGAAAGTTACAGACAACGCAAAGGAGCATGGAGAGGTGCATGCTTGGAATAACTAGGAGAGATCGAAAAAGAAACACTTGGGTGAGAGAGCAAACTAGAGTAGAGGACATCATTGTTAAAGTAAAAGGGCTGAAATGGCGATGGGCTGGGCATATTGCAAGAAGAACTGATCAACGATGGACAACAGAAATTCTGAACTGGATTCCAAGAGACCACCGAAGACCTAGAAAACGTCCTCAAACTAGATGGGTGGATGAAATAAGAAAACAGGTTGGGGTGACGTGGAAGCGAATTGCTCAGGATAGACTTGTGTGGAAAGCATTTGGAGAGACCTTCATCCAGCAGTGGATAGATAATGGTTGAATATGATGATGATGATGATATATATATATATATATTTATTATATTTATAATCGGTAACGACTAAATTGCATTTCAAAGCTAATCCTTTTATGTGCCTTTTAATGTCCTGCAATTTGATAACCTAATGGTCTAATTTGACGTAATTTTCTTCAATTCTTATTATGAATACCATATTTACACGGCCCTAAAATGAAATATCACTTAATGAATGCTTGACTTCATTAAACTTTGACAAAGGAAGTGTCCCGTGGCAGTGAATTGATATGAAATAATAGAGATCTGAAAAAATGCGTGTTCGGGGGCTATTGTGACTGAAAATAGCATAATATCGCTTTTTTTATTGGACGGGGATGTATTCGACGTTTTAAATACAGAAAGAGGGGAAGAGAAATATAATTTTGGGGGGAAAATATTTAAAAATTTATATTTTAGTTCTTATTTTCGCCGATAGCTGGCGTAGAAAAGATCACCAGCTTATGGCAAGCGAAGAATTTAACTTTTTTTGTGTGTGTTGAAGAGAGAGAGAGAAGTTTCTTGCCTCGTCTGCTGACGTTACTGACAATTAAGAAATGGCATTTTCTCCTTAAGCGCAAGATAATTAAAAAGGTCTATGTACATCTGATGGGAAAGTAATTAACTGTGGGTTAGTTCGTTCTTTGACATGCAGATGGTGATAGCTTCGAATTGCTTGTGTATTTCTCAATTTCTTAGGGTTTTGGGGAAAAAGTGAGGTCATACCGTACGTTTTTCAATATTCTTGTGAAATAAAAAATATTAATTTGCCAAAGCATTGAAAAAGGGAAAAAATTTAATTATGTTTCTCAGTTTACGAGATCCACTGACGGTTAGTGTTTCCCAAATGCTAAGAAAGAAATTCGATTTAAACTTCTTCTGATGTGGCATGTTGATTTCCGGGGAAGTGAGAGGTCAGCGCACCGGAAGTCGTTCTTGTGGGTGAAATAGCCTTTTTTTACGACGTTGGGGCTTGAGATTTCTTCAGAGAAAAAATGCTCGGTGAAGGCAAGGACGTGGCAACGTTTTGAAGAGTGGGGGAGCCAGAGAACTTTTACGGCTCAAATTGGTGGCGCTATCTATTGCCACAAATTCCCAACAATTATTATAAATATTAATTAAACGAAATAAATTTTAATCAGATGTTAATTACAGGTAGTTAATTAAATAGTTAAAATAAACTGAATTACAAAACAACAACCACTTGAACGATTTCAATTTTACTGATTTCGCAGAGCACCAAGCTTTAAAATCAATGGTTTCACAAAGACTGAAAGAAATTGTACAGGTAAAGAGAGGATATTTTTTTTAACGTTAGATACTCTAGAGGACACAGTCACTACCCTCGGGAAATAAAGCCTTCCTACACCTTTGGCCACTCCTTGTCACGAGCATTTAGGGACATATGTGTTTTCCATGTGTGTTTGAATTTTCTACCCCCACACCATTTGCTTTTATTGCATATTGTGGGCTAATATTCACATTTTAATTTATACGGTGGTGGAATTTAAAAATATTTTGCAATACTGTTGATTAAAAAAGTTGTATAGAATTTACTTAATAATTTTTTTTATTGCAAATGTTTTGCAACTTGCGATGTTATGCAAAACAAACATTCTAAAAATGTATTTTTAACGTAAGAAGCTTTAAATATAAATCCACTTTCTCAGTGTTACAGAGTGGACATTCGTATGTATTTTCGATAATTGTAGGGGTGGAAATGGAATGTTAATTTTTTTGTTATGGTGGTGCAAATAACGGAATTTATTGAAGTGGAACCCACAGTCTTTGCATGTAAAATTATACGTTTTACCCACCTTACTGGGAGGTAGGAGGTTACTTAATTCCGATGAATGAGCTTCCCGGATATGCCTCCGCAAGCATGAGTAATTTACGGTTTTTTTTGGGTTTTTTTTTACACAAGTGGTACAAGTAGCTGATTTGTGCGTTTCAAAAATTTCCTTTGCAAGAGCAGTAACAAAAATGCTTGTGGAAGTGACAGAAGAATTAGTCACTGTATTTGAGGTTGGTTCCGTTATTGTTTCCGAAGGAAGAATTTTTTCCATAGCTTCAGCATTGGAATTAACCGAAACAGCAATGTATGTTTCCTTAGCAATTGGCCCTGAAAAGGGCCGTTGTTGCGTTGTTGGAAGTCGTCATCATCATCATAAAATACATTCCAAAATTTCATCGAATCTATATTTCAAACTGCTTCGAAAGCACTCCGCGATAATAATGCAAAAAATATTACAGTTCAGTATTTCCACAACTGAATTTCACAAACCCTAAATTTTGGTTCATGAAGGAAACACTTCTTAAGTATTAAAAGTGAAGAAAGAAAAGAGTCAACGCGCATGCGCAGAATTCCTAAAGGCTCGTAGAGCAAACACGCGCGGACGATCCTTTACCTTCTGTTCAGTGTGCGAACAGTTTGTCAGTTGATTGAAGTTTTAAGGTTCGTAGCGTTTTGTAACCTAAAAATGAAATCCAAAAATTTTTTACATATGAATAACACTCAAATGCGGTTTAAAATGTCATAATTTCTTACCCAGTTTTCCCGGGATGAAGATGTAAATTTATTAATTAATAACTAACAAAATCGCTAATGAGTATTTTTAAACTTGGACGATCGATAATGATTTTATGTCGCCCTGACATTTGAATTGTTTTATCCTTATTTTGTCAACTTTTTGAGTGAAAACTTATAATGTACATACATTAAAACAAGGCCAATCGGAAAGGGGCGCTGCTGCCCCGGGTCTCGCGATATTAGGGGCCTCAATGTGGTAACATATTTTGGACGTGTATTTGAAGGGCCTCTATAATATTAGCTGTCCCGGGCCAAGCATTTCTTCTAAAACGCCCTCTCTTAAAATCAGAGCCGTAGCTAGGCTGGGGCTATAGGGAGACTCGCCACCCCCTCCCCACCGGAAAATTTTTTTTTTTCTCAAAATAAAACATTGTCGAACTTTTAAATTTTTTGTTTTGTATGAAATTGTACATGATAATGGAAATTGTTCTTTGACGATAAAGATGTGTTCAAAATAGCTTTCTATAGGAGATCCCATGTATATATTTTTACAGAGGTTTGAGCCATCATATACTTTATAATAAGGATAGGGGACATTGTAGAGAGGCATGCTAAATTTTATAAGTTTTTAATGCAAAATTTGCATCAAGAAATTTATTTAGTATTATTGAATATACTTATAAAATACAACAAAACATTTATGAATTTTAAGCCCCCCCTCTAGCTTTCTCAGCCCTCCTGTAACTTTCAGATTACTCCCCCCCCCCAGTCACAAGCCTCTAGCTATGGGCCTGGTTAAAATAATACATGGTTAAGATATAAGCAGCCACTGCTTTTTTGATAAACCAGTTCATTTAGCACAGGAGTTTTGTGGTGGCGTAATGGTAATTCATTGGGGTTATCATGCGAATAATCTGGTTGTGATTTGAATCACTGGTGTACACAGTGGGGGGTGTGTTGATGGGGGTTGTACCTCCAATTTCAATGAAATTTTATGTATTTAATATAGGAATATGTAAGTTATAGCTCTGTAAACCCTCCCCACCCGCTTTACAGTGCTTGTTATTTTTCTTATAGAATTTTGCAGTCTGTTTGATTCTTAGGGCAAAAGAGGTTCAGATTCCCCAGAGAACTGGGTCCTGGCGCACTATGATCTCAGCCGTCTTCATGCCATAGAACACAAAGCATCAATAGATCAAGCTTTCAATATTGATTCATTGAAGAAATCAAGACCCCAAGTTAAAAACAGCATTTCTTGTTGAATCTCACTTTTTTCCACCTAATGTTATGGAACTTTATTGTGTCTGTTTAGAAGCATCTGTTTTTACAATTTATTTCCATACGCAGAATCCGAAATTTATATCTGTAATTAATTACATGATTTGATGATTAGAACTATTAACCTTTAAAATGGTATATAAAAAAATTTTCACTCTTACCAAAGTAAATTTACTTCAACATGACAGATAGAAAACATTCGGTGGCGTGGAGTGACTGAAGGTTAGAATAATGTCCTCTCCCCATTTTGAATAAAATCCTGGTTGCATTAATTTGCAAGGGCTCATATTTTATTAACATATTTAAACAATACTATCTAAGCAGACTAAAAATTTAGCATTAATGAATAAATTTCTTAACAAATTTTGTGTTGAGTAAACGTTGAGCCCTGTGGTGGTGCAGTGGTAACACATTCTCTTAGCGTGCCATTATCCCAGGCTCAATTCCCAATGGTACCCCTTAAAAAAGTACCATTAAACTGCTCACTGCAATCCGGGGCTGGTTTCCTAGGCCTTCGGGGGTTTGGAATCTTTGGAAAACTTTGGATCCCGATGCAGCATGGCCCTTGTTGTCCTTCTGCTGTTGAACTCACAAGCAAGTATGAGTTAACGATTAATATGGTGATCCACTAGAGAACAAAGGCAGAACTCTCAAAAAGGAGGAAAGGAAAAAGATGATAGCGTTTCCTAGTCACATTTCATTTTTTTTTTTTTTTAAGTCTGCCTATTTTCTGGAACTGAAGCCACATCGTTTATGGCAGCGATCTGTTCTACCGATTGAGGGAGACTCAATTTGTTGATGATGTTGCCCTTAACGGCATTTTTTTTGTATTAACGTAGTTTTGTGTTGAAGATGCCATATTTTTAACCAGGGCCGGCGTTGGTAGGTTTGGCGCCCCCCCTGCAAATTGTAACTTAGCTCCCCCTGCCCCAATGACAGTTCTAAAAAAAATTGGAGGCAAAAATGTGTATATGCACTTGTTCTTCAATAGTAATACATCCATTGTAATTTTTAAAAAAATCTGTTATATTGGGAGAAAGGAAGGCCTCTTTGAACCCGGCCTGGAATTGCCATTTCTCATTCTTGCCACTTAAGTTTCATTCATCGTTCAACTATTATTAAAAATATAAGGGTAAGTAAAAAATACATTGTGAAGTAAGGAAATCTTTAGTGCAAATAATAAAATAAAAAAGTTACTTTTTGTATTGCCTTCATTTAGCCAAAAAAATAAATAAATGAAATAAAAAATTATAATAATACATAAATGATTATATGAAATTTATCTTGCGCGCTTTCACATTTGCGAATTTATGGATTAGCTAACTGATATTTAATTGGAACATAAACTTAGCAATAATTGCATTTTCGATTGCAATTATTGCTAAGTTTACAAACCTATTTTGCAAATATGGTTGACTGTAAATAATCGTTAATTATTTTTAACCTTGAAGATCTTTCTCTACTAGAATTTTTAATATAGAATTTTAATTAGAATACTTTGTGTATAGAATTCTCAATACAATGCTGAGGTTTGGGAATGATGGATATTTGTGTGAATGAAGTACAAGGTTTCGTGAGGATTGCGAAATTGACAAAGATCAGATGCAAATAAATCTTTAAAAGCGAAAAGTTCATCGAGCAATTCAATACCACTTACATCTCTTTTGTATCTCTTCTGACAGATGGATTTACAGATTATTACAAGTTTTTTAAAGTTCTTTATTTGCATCCGTTTCGATTTATATCATACAAAAATTTAAACCTGGTGATGTATAGTTCCAGTTACTTAAATAGTTTGTCAAGTGAAGCCATCACAATATCTGAAATTTTGTAGAAAAAATTCACTTGAAATTTATCTTCTGGTGATTGTAGCAGTTCATCGTTATGTTCATATTGGAATTGCGTACTCTTCTTTCTTTAACACAATTGAGCCTTTGTTTTGAAATCAAGTTCTCCATCCAAATCTTGACAAAGTTGTCTAGAACACTGAAGCAGCAACTCGAAGCTAGAGTTGGTGCGGTACTGCAAAACAAATTATTTCAAGTCTTTGCTAGCTGTTAAAGCAACAGTAATATTCTCACTGGCATTTTGTAGAATCTTACTGACAGGATTAATATGATTCAATAAATCATGTCACTGGGTAAGATAGCATAGAAATTGAAAATCTGTCAGTTTGGTGTATAAAATTTGTGCGTCATATCACACTCTTTTGTTTTAATTTTCGTTACTATATATTTCGTGTGAAGGGTCGTATATTTCTCAAGTTCGGTTCCTGAGCGGTTGCAAAGCATTGATGTGACTTCCCCATCGAGTTCCTGCGAGAGGCTTTAATGTCAAAGAAGAAATTTGAAAAAAAAAGTATTATTTCTATAAGCCTTTCAATGACATCTGACCAATGTTTCTTTTCAAGTTCATATAACTTTTGATTATGTGAATCAAGCGTCATCTTATTTCCTAGACTATACTTAAAGTCGTGCCACATCTTCATGCTCTTCATATAGCTAAGACTTATTTCATGTGTATGAAGTGCTTTCGATAAACTCCATTGTTTGTAGCAGGTTGATACAAAACTGTTGAGCGATTCTCTTGGGCCTGTTGCTGAGAATAATTTGCAGCAAAAGCAAAACTCAGTCTGTAAGAAGCTTCTAGGAACAGAAAATCTGAGCACTGCTTATTCCCACTGCCTTACGCGTTTGGGGCTTGTTCTTTTTTCCCCGTTATCGCGATAATGCTAATTTTGACCGTTAATCTGGCTAGTTTGATTATAAGTACGTGCACAGGGCCGGTTTAACACGGTAAGTATGGTAAGCTTGGCAGTGGGGGGCACCACACCAAAGGGGACGCATGATGTGCTTTAAATCTGGAAAAAAAATTAAGCTAAAAAATATAAAATAATTTTTGACACCCATGTTTAAATAAGCTCTAATTAGGGCTTTTTTGTTTAGGAGAAAAAGGGACATCTTCCCCATCCTGGATTCGAACCAGGGTCCCTCCGTTTAGCCCGAAATGTCTTGACTGCTAGACAAACGAAGACAGGAACAACTCTCTTTCTTCGTATATGAGGATGTAAGATATTATTACCCTTCACAGGGAACTGCACCTTCCCAGTCCAGTACCCTTCTCTGTCGAAAATTATTGTATAATAAATTCCCCCACGAAAACTCACAAAAAACTTTCCTTGGTGGCTTTGTGTGTTGACCATTATTTGGCAATTGTGTTATCCCTGCGGAGGGTAATAATACCTTACATCTTTACATACGGAGAAAGAGAGCGTTGTTTCCTGTCCTCATTCGTCTAGCGGTCCAAGACACTCCGTGCTAAACGGGGGGACCCTGGTTCGAATCCAGGATGGGAAGGGCGTCTCCTTTTCTCCTATACCAAAAAGCTCTAGTGTGAGCTTTAAACATGGGTGGCAAATTTATTAGTAATAAAAAAAATCCCCCTCACGAAAAACTCACAGAAACTCACCCCGGTGGCTTTGTGTATTGGCCATTATTTGGCAATTGTGCTAGCTCTGAGAAGGGAAATATCGTACATCCTTATATACAGAGAAAGAGAGCGTTGTTTCTGTCCTCGTTCATCGAGGGTTTAAGACAGTCCGGGCTCAATGAAAAGACCCTGGTTTGAATCCAGGATGAGGACGGCGTCTCCTTTTCTCCTAAACAAAAAAAGCTCTACGTAGAGCTTATTTAAATGTGGGTGGCAAAAATTATTGTATAAGAATTCACTTGTTCTATGGCCCCGTTTTTTCAAAGTGATGTTGAACATTTTTGTGAAGTTTAATAATCTGCAAATCCATCTGTCAGACAGTTACAAAAGAGACATAAGTGCTTTTGAATTAGTCGATGAGCTTCCTGCCTTTAAAGATTTATTTGCATCTGCTCTTTGTCAATTTCGCAATACCCATTAAACCTTGAACTTCATTCACATAAATAACCTATCATTCCCAAACCTTAGTATTGCATTCAGAATTCTATTGACCCTTCCAGTGAGCGTCGCATGTAGCGAAAAACCATTTTTAAGATTAAAAATGATTAATGATTATTTACTATCAATTATATTTGCAAGATAGGCTTGTAAACTTAGCAATAATTTCAATCAAAAATTATGTATTTTCAAAATTAAATATCAGTGAGCTAATCCATAGATTCGCAAATGTGAAAGCGCACAAGAGAAAGTTTGTGTAATCAATTATGTATTATTATAATTTGTAATTTTTTTTTTATTTCATTCATTTTTCTTGCTAAATAAAAACAATAAAAAAGTTATTTTATTATTTTTACTAAAGATATCCATACTTCACAATGTATTTTTCACTTACTCTTATATTTTTAATAATAGTTGAATTGAAAGATGAATAAAACTTACATGTTAGGGATGAGAAGCAATTGTAGGCTGGGTTCAGGGAGGCTCTCCCCACTTCTCCCAATATAATAGATTTTTTTAAAAGTTACAATGGGCATATTATATTCAAGAACAAATGCATATGCACATTTTTGCCTCTAATTTTTTTTAAAATTGCCATTGGGGCAGGAGGCGCCAATTTACAATTTGCAGAAGGGCGCCAAAGATACCAACGCCTGCCCTGTGTGTGCACCTACATAATTTTAACCAGTGTTCAATTTATCAGGTATTTATTAATATTTTATTTACAAAAGAAATATGAATCATTTATTTGAGAGGCGTTAAAAATATGTAAAAACACTAAAATGAACAGATTTTGTGTTTCAGAAATTCTGGATTTCAAACTTCTGACCTTCGACCTTTTTGTTTATCAATGCAATTTTTTTTCTGTCTTTATTTTTTCTTTCAATTTTTTCGTTTAAATTTTTTTCCGGATTTAAGGCACCTCCGGTACCCTCTTCGATGTGGCTCTCCCTCCCACGCTTACCATGTTACACTGTCCCCGTTTTTAACCAACCATCATACCTTGAACTGGAGGAATGAGAAAAGGGTGTATACAGTACCCCTTTACGGAATTTTATCAAACTTTAAAAACTGGACCATCTCAAAATCTGCAGTTAGGATTGTACTGTCTTCGATGTTTAGTTCTGTCGACCAAAGGAACTTTTAATTATAAATATTATATATTGAAACAAACACATATATCAACGATATAATATATTCTAACTTCTAATTTATTCTTAAAATAGTATAAGTACAAAGTCAGTTACATAGCTTATCTCTGATTCATTCTATTCCTGTTTTCTAATTGGTCCTTAATTTTTTTTTTTATTTCTGGTCCTTAAAAGTCCTTAAATTTAATGTAAGAAAATGTGTACGAACCCTGTATAAGGAATATCTGCATTGTGTCTTACACTTTCGTAGTTTTCCACAGTTATCACCATCAACTTGTTTTTATAATTTTCACTCCAGAAATCCAACCGGGAGAAAATCTGTGTTTGCAGATAACAGTAATAATTGTGTTACGATGATGCAGTGGTAACATGTTCACCTGGCGTACCGTTAATCCGAATTTGACTCCCAATAATGCCAAAATAAATGTTTACTAACTAACTGTTGACTGTAGTCAGGCCAGCCTGTGTACAGGATTTCGAAAAGATTTTTGCTGAAATGGAGGAGGGGGTTTGGTAGAAAAAAATTCTCATAAGAAATTTGTTACAATAATGTTCAAATGTGTACAGGGTTTAACTTCCTATCCCCACCCCTATGCACAGCCTTGTAGTCCAGAAATCGGTTCCGTAGGCCATACAATGTTCTGGTTCTTTAGAAAACAAAGTCCCACTGCAGCATGACCTTTTCTGTCCTTGCACCGTAAAACACAAACGATTGTCTTAGTTAATGAGAAGTTAGCCTTTTATAGAAATTTTTTATTACTTTTAAAGCTGTTTAAAAATGACAGAAAATGAAAGAAAAAACCACAGTTTTAAGTTTGCTGTAGACTTGTTCAGTATAATCATCAAAATCTTGATATGACCATTCAATATCATTATTTAACATTTTTCTGTCTGTTAATAATTGAACAAGGAAGCATGATATGTTGTTGGCACCGTGCTAAACGTAAGAATCTGTGAATTTGACAGTTCTGTATCTGGGGACATTTTCTAGGTTTTCTAATCAACTGTATTCTGACTAAAATGTAAAGGTGTGCTGTTAACCTAAATGGTGGTAAACCTTACAAATACTTTCATTTATTTGTATTAAAGCATACTGGTAATAAATGTTTAAATGCAGTTTCTTTGGAATTATAATTTTGTTGATTGGTTGATTTAGCATGGTGCAAACGATATACCATCACTTATCTGTATTATATATCTGAGTGAAACTGAATATTTCAGTTTTTTCTGCTGTTGCAATTAGAAACAAAAGTAACAACCTTTGAATTATAAAACTAATGTATTCTGTACAGAAACAGCCTTTATTACCCACATTTGAATTTACAAGTATAACATTCTTCTCTTATGAACTTATTCTGATGCTGTGTTTGAATGCATAAATGTACTTAAAAAATGCAATGGTGCCAAATGAGGCATTTTTTTATTATTATTATTATTAAAATGGCTCTATTCAACGAAAAAAAGTATTGAAGCACTGAAAAGCAGTTACTATTTTATTATGAAGTATTTTAAACCAGGGTTAGGGTTTTGGACAGGACTTATGTCTGAAACTGGGTTTTTACCGTCCAAAACTTTCTAAAAGTGTACTGAAGTGTCTAAAACCTAAAACTGGAAAAATATGAAAAATATATGAAAACCAGTAGATTTTCCTAAAATTATATAGACTAAAATAAAAAAATAATAGACTAATACAAAAACTTGTGTTTTACATATATATATTACAGAAAGAGAGAATGTGTTAGTTTGTTTTCAATTTTAAACATTGCCATTAGGTGGCCGTCGCAAGAAGCTAAATATTTTGTGTTCGAAATCAATAAATATATACCATACAAATTTCAGAATCAGATTAGAAAGTTGTGTTTTCAATAAAAGAAAAAGACAATTTAAGACTATAATGGGGAAAAAATATTCAGTTTAGAAAATAAAGTTTCATTTACAGGTGATACCAGAATGATACCGTTACTAATGAATAACATTTAAAAGAATATAACATTGATGGTTTTGTTTTAAACAGAAATTCTTCTTTATTGTTGTTTATATAATAATTTCTATGTCTTTAATTGTTGTTTTACAATCATTTCTGTCTTTAATTATTGTTTATACAATCATTTCTGTCTTTAATTATTGTTTAAATAATCATTTATATAACCATTTCTACTCAAATGATATTTCATTCATTAATGATTATCTGACATAGCTTACAGGTTAATAAATAAAATAAGTAGGCAATAAACAAAAATACACCTGCTCTTAAAAATTATAGAAAATAATCTGAAAATTCTTCTGTAATTAAAAAAAATTGTATGTAAAAATAGGTAGCTGGAAGCAGGCAGGGTCTTGCACCTGCTGTTTAGGCAAAAGCTACGGGTGTAGCTTTAAGGGGGAACTGGTTTACATGCTTATCAGTTGTTTTCTTACTCTTATCAGCTCATATTGTATCTTGTTCTGTTGCAGCCAGTTGGTATTTACCATGCCTGAAACTTGAAGAAAGTATTATTTTAGTACAAAAACTGAATTAAAGTTTGAATTAAAAATGAACAAGGGCGGTAGACCATCAGATAGAACGTGGCAGCATTTTCTCCAAGCACAAAAAGTGGGAAAATTAGGAAGTAATAGTTAGTACGCTAAATGCAAATATCGTGGAAATGTTCAACTTGGAAAAGTAGACAGATTGAAAAACATATTTTATCCTGCAAAGCCAAAAAGGCACATAAAGATGGAACTGTAAGAAATACAGATTCTCCGGAAACTGTAGATCATACTTGATTTAACCTAGAACTCCAAGAAGAGAAAGTAGATTTATGGTGTCACCAAAAAAAGATGAAAATTCAACAGTGTTTAGATTCACATATTTTAAAACCAAGTCACAGAACTACAGAAAATTTGAATTTACTGGTTGCCAAATTATTTTGTGCAATTAATATTGCCGTTACTGCAGTAGAACATCATACTTTCAAAGAATTAGTTTCAGCTTTGCGCCCAGGGTACAGTCCACCAAGTCGTAAAACATTAGAAGGAGAATTTTTGGACATAGTGTCTGCAGAAGTTACAAATAGAACCAAGACCCTTATCGAAGGCAAACAAGTCACCCTGGTTGAAGATGGGTGGAATAACATACACAGTAATCCAGTTATTGCAACTTACGTTCAGGGTGAGGGGAAATCTTATTTTTTGGATGCAGTAGAACTAGGTGCACATACAAAAAATGCACAACATCATAAAGATTTTCTACAATCAGCTATTGCAAAGGCAAAGAATGAATATAATTGTGATGTACAGGCTTTGGTCACTAATAATGCCAGAGTTATGGGGAGAGCAAAGGAACTTCTGTGGGAGGAAGACAATAGCTTGTTGATGTATGGATGCAGTGCTCATTATTTAAACCCACTGAGACAGGATATAACACCAGTTTCAGTGCTAAAAAACATTGTGAGGGTTCAAAAGTTTTTTCACGACCACCATATACCTAGTGCATTGCTTAATGCAATTCCTAATTCACTGAAGCCGCAGTTGCCAGGAAATACAAGGTGGAAGAGTCAACTGACTTGTATCGAAACCTTTCTGCACAATAGAGCAGCATATCAAAAAATAGTTGAAGAACATGAAGATGACATAGATAAAGACATAGCCACTCTTATAAATGATTTTAATTTATATAAACAGGCTGAAGATACATTGCAACAACTGAAACCAGTTGCTGTTTCACTGGACTATTTGCAAAAAGACAACGCTACCATTCATGAAGCCTGTCATACATGGCTCATGTTGTTGAAAGAAGAATCTTTATAGCCCTGCATTCAAGACATTATGAATATCAAACGAATGGATCTTGCCATGAAACCTTTCCATTTCCTGGCCTATTTGCTAAATCCGAAATATAAGGGAGAAGGTGTCTACCAATCAAAAAGAAGTTAAACGTTTATGGCTAGTAAACCTGTATCCCAACAGCATTTCCCTTTTGATTGCATATGAAGCTGAAGCTGTGCCTTTTCCTCCTACCTACTTCACTGCATCTGGAAGAAGTATCAGTCCAGTCACATGGTGGACAGCAGCAGGAAAAACTCTAGAAATAGAAGAGTTTTCAAAAGACCATCTACAAAACATTGTTTTTTATTTTCATGTCCTGTAAGTTCTGCATCGATTGAAAGAATATTTACCAACTGTGGAGTAATACATTCAAAACTCAGAAATCGTCTAGGCACAAACGCAGCAGCTAAACTGGTTATGTGTTATTGGATGTTAAGAGG
>QLNU02007067.1:9933-23450 GCA_006491805.2 Dysdera silvatica | reverse complement strand
CATGAAATAGAACATTATCAGGAGAGTTACTGAAATTTAAAAAAAAAATAGAATTCACTTGGACTTAGGCCAGTTATGCATGGATTTCTTCACAAGAGGAATCCATCAGTCATTTAATTCAACATTAATATTAATAGTTCAATATCAATATTAATTCAAATTAATTAAATCAGTCTGAACTCAATGGAAAACACTGCGGTGTTAACATTTCACAATAGTGCCAGTTCTGTGCAAGCAAAACCACCTATTGCCCAAAGCAATGTTTGCGAATAAAAGGAAAAAATTAAAGACAAATTTCTCACAGCATTCAACTGGCATATTTTAACATTGTTATTGCTGCATTTCCAGGGGAAAGGGTGAGACCTTATCGACGAAAATTTTAAATCTTTTAGTTTTAATTTAAAATTGATGAGATAACAACAGTTCTCGAAAGTTGAACTGAGGGATGTAATCTCTACCACTAATGGCTTTCAAAGAACAGACAAAAATGTCGTTAAATAAAAAAAAAAAGACAAACGATGGAAGGAAAGCATACGTCATGATACACTATGACCTATGGGTTTCCAAGCAATCTGCATGTCAATGCTTAGGGAAACAACTTCCAGATAACAGTGGGCCTGAATTCTGTTGGCAAGCATTTTATTTTTGATATGGTTAGGAGTCGAACATAGGTTAACGGCATGTCAAAGATGTTACCACCACTGGCTTAAAAAAGGTTATATTTAAATCGTTTTATCGGTAAAAAATAAGGATTTATAGAAGTATCAGTTTTGTTTAGAGAGTAGTACCAAACAAACATAAAGTTTGTGGTTTTACGGCTCAAAGACTACAGTGGTCATGCTGCGCCGGGACCTACTGTTTTCCGAGGAATCCGAACCTCTTAAGGCCTAGGGAACCAAACCCCGGACTACAGTGAGCAGTGCGATCTTTATGAGATCTCTGAGTAAGCGTTCTTTGCACCATTGGGAGCTGAACCTAAGTGAACAGCGCACTTTCCGAATGCATTACCACACTGTGCCACCACCGAGCAAAAAACATAAATATCACTTAAGTCGACTTAAGCCGTTTGTGTTTTGTCGGATAAGAATAGATAACAGGATTCCCACTCTGCTTGGAGAAAAAATTCTCTGACTAATTGTAAACTCTGACAAAGTAAAAAAAAACTTTGAATTGAACTTTGGTTTCGGAGAAAATGGCTCATCGTTTGATTAAAAAATTAGCCATTCAGAACTAAAGATTTCCCCTGACTTCCCAGGTTTGACAAAAAAAAAAGTTTTCCCCCCCGAGTTTCACACATGATCAGGGGTGCCTAGAGCTAATGGGGCCCCCCATAACCCTCTTCCCAGGGCTGGCCCCCCCCACAACGTAGGTCCTTGCCAAAGCTGGACCCTAGACTTCATCTGGGCTTAGGGCTGCAGCCCCCCCCCCACTCCTTCATCAACTCTGGGTACGATTTCAAATTCCCCGACAACTCCGGATTGAATGAGCTGCACAAGGGCCCAGTATTGCATAAACCTCTGTCACCCAGAAAGAAATCTGGTCCCAACACACACATAAAATTAAAAACTATGACAGAAATTTACTTTTTAATCCCTGGTCAACCTACACATAATTATTTAGTAATTTAAAATGCTTACCATTCTTCAAAACAGCAGCATCTGTGTATGCATATTTATGACCTACGAGATAAGTGCTCAAACAAAATGGCTCTTGTTGTATACCAGACTTGTCCACCGCAGAAATGTACATGGTGCCGTAAACCTTCCCAATCGCATCATACCCACTAACTTCAACCTTGGCAGAGTAAATGCCTAAAACAAAGAATTTAATTTCTTTAAAACATGAAATACAATCTAACCTAATAAGAACCACACTTACCATGAATTACTTTTAACATGAACTGTTATCTGAATCCCCATCAAACTGAAGAGTAATACGATCATATCGCACCCTTGCGACGAAAGTGTTACAACTCAAAAAATCCCAATTTTCAGAGAAAGCAAAAAACCGTTTCTGGATGAATTGAGGGATGTTGTGCTCATCTAATGACATGTACCAACCCGAATAACTTACGACCTAACGTTTTGCACGGGAGGATGCAGGACTGTTTGCTACATCTGGTTGTAACATTAAGTCATTTTCATCAAATTTCGAGCTATAACATTTTTGTCACAAGGATGCAATATCCTTTCTGGATATCGAGTGAACTACTTTTAGCATGAACAAATTTTTTCATCACTATAAATATTCATGTTAACAAGGTTTGCCAGTATCGAATTTTAAAAATGAGAAGTCAGTATTTTGAGTACATATCTTACATCCAAAGACTGTTCCAATAGATCATCTGGAATAAGATCCACAGATTAACGTGACCTCTGAACCATGGTACGCTAATACCAGTCATTGGAAAATTACTTTTAAAAAGTAACTGTGTTACAGTTACTTATATTTTAAAGTAACTAGTTACAAATACAGTTGCTGCTATAGTAACTGTAACAGTTACTTTTGGCATTTGGAAGTGTAAACAATAAAATTTTGCAATTTAGTCATTTTACCTTTTTGAAGGGAGAATAACAATTAACGAAACATATGCATATAAATAAAACACCGCAATTACTCAACGAACTTTTTAATGAGCTTCAACAATAGCTGTATTGGAAAGTTTTGATTCAAAAGTCTTCCTTTATGTGAAGAAAGAACTAATCCGCCTACACTAAATATTCTCTCAACAGATTGTGAATGGAACTTGTTAATAATCCAATGTTATACTTAATCAATAACCTTTTCAGGCTACTAAACCCATATAATACTGAAATATTAGTTAACATAAATCGATGTACTTCATCAGCTGTTCATGTACAGTGAATGTCCTTTTCACTTTTGGTGAATGATAAAAAGTCATTTTCATTAATCACCGGCAGTTCATTTGAAGCATTTGATTGTGAAGAGAGCAGGTTTGTTGATATAGACAAATTGATAGGGTTTGTGCACGCTCTGGGATAAGCATGTTGTGTAGATTTGAAAGGTTGCTCTAAGCCTTTGTATGTGGGGTGCACATGTGAAGTAACAGGGAATGTAACCGAATTTTCTGTTAATTCGTTACCATTAAAAAGTAACTAAATTAGTTATTTCTTAAAATCTAATGGTGTTACTCAGCATTACCCAAAAAAAGTAACTTAACAAGTAATGCATTACACCAACGACTAGCTAATACACAACCGTGCACAGATAGCAGGAAGGAGATATTCGTAACTACTGGAGTGCAAACAATGCAGTTGATATTCAAAACTACATTTATTTAATAACAAGACGGGAAGGAAAAAAAAAAATAATTTACTGCCATTTTAATGCTGAAAATGTTCCTACTGAACTTATCAATAAATAAAAATCGATAAAAATAAAATAAATATATATATACACACACACAATGCCAAAAACGTTTTTTTTTTACAGAAAAAGTACGAACACAAAACTCTACATTTTATAAAATGAACTTACAAAACATAGTACTGTCACACAATAACAATGATAATAAATGATGAATCAATAACCATCACCACCATCAATATCATCATCATCATCACACACATAAACTATTATCTAATAATAGTAACAGGTATCCCATTTATTCAAATTGTACAGAAAAAAAATTGCAATATAACGCAACATAAATTTTATGATTTTTATGAGTTAATCTCAACAAAAACATTTTCAACATTAACATACATAATTAAAGACAACGGTTATCCTACTTATTTATAGTGTAATGAAGCAATTTTCAAACTTTTTTACCCCCGCTCACCATTGTACATGTAGATGTTAGCATATATGATGGCACAATAGTAACTATCATATTCAACCATTATCTATCCACTGCTGGATGAAGGTCTCTCCAAATGCTTTCCACACAAGTCTATCCTGGGCCATTCGTTTCCACGTCACCCCAACCTGTTTTCTTATTTCATCCACCCATCTAGTTTGAGGACGTTTTCTAGGTCTTCGGTGGTCTCTTGGAATCCAGTTCAGAATTTCTGTTGTCCATCGTTGATCAGTTCTTCTTGCAATATGCCCAGCCCATCGCCATTTCAGTCCTTTTACTTTAACAATGATGTCCTCTACTCTAGTTTGCTCTCTCACCCAAGTGTTTCTTTTTCGATCTCTCCTAGTTATTCCAAGCATGCACCTCTCCATGCTCCTTTGCGTTGTCTGTAACTTTCGTATTGCTCCAACTGTTAGACTCCATGTCTCTGATCCATAAGAGAGGACTGGCAATACACACTGGTTGAAGACCTTTCTTTTTAGACACAAAGGCAATTTCCCCTTCAGGATAAAACTGTTTCTTCCAAATGCACTCCAGCCAAGTTTAATACGTCTGTTGAGTTCTTTCATAATGTTGCCATCCATTGAAATCAGCTGGCCAAGGTAAATATATGAATCAGCAATTTCTAGCTCAATGTTGTCAACTTGTATTTTTGTTTCCTCTACAAAATTATTGAACATGATCTTAGTTTTTTGTAGGTTCATCTTGAGTCCAACTTCTTTACTTCTAGTTGAGAGCTCCTGTACCATGTCTTGGAGTTCTGATGGGTTCGTTGAAAAAATAACAATGTCATCAGCAAACCGCAGATGATTTAAATATTCACCATTTATTTTTATTCCCTTGTTATTCCAATTTATCAGCTGAAAAATCATCTGTAAAGCTGAAGTAAAAAGTTTTGGAGAAATGGTATCTCCCTGCCTCACACCTTTACCAATTTTGATAGTTTTGGTATCTTTATGTAACCGAAATTTTGCACTTGCATTTTTATACACACGTTTCACCATGTCAATGTACACATCCTCGATGTCTGTTGATCTTAAAGAGTTGATGACTGCTGATGTTTTAATAGAGTCAAAGGCCTTCTCATAGTCAATAAATGCAACACACAATGGAAGTTCATATTCATGTGTTCTTTCAATTAATTCTCTTAATACTTGAATATGGTCCACTGTACTGAATCCACTTCGAAATCCAGCTTGTTCTCTTGGTTGAGCTGCATCTAATTTTTTCTGCAGGCGATGTGTTAGCACTTTTGTGAAGATTTTATAAATAGCAGGTAACAAGCTAATTGGTCGGTAATTTTTCAAATCCTCTTTATCACCTTTTTTATGCAAAAGAATTACTGTTGCAGAATCCCATTGGTTTGGTATGTTACCGCTGTTAAGACATTTGGTAAAGAATTTTGCAAGTATGTCTTCTACATATTCTCCAGCTTCTTTTAGGATATCTAATGTAATACCATCATCACCAGGGGCTCTTCCTTTCTTCATATTTTTTATTGCAAATGAAACTTCTTCTTTTAAGATTTTAGGAGCTGTTCCTTCGACTATTTCAATGTCTTCGTTTAATCCACTGTTACTTTCGTATAGATTTTTGTAGAATTCTTCAACTCTTCTAAGTATTTCTTCCCTATTTCTTGTTACGGTGCCATCCTCTCCTTTTAATGCAATGATGTGTTTCTTCCCAACAGATAAACTTCCTTTAACAACCCTAAGGCTCTTGTTATTTTCAATGGCTTTCCTTACTAGCTCACAGTTGAATTTTCTTATGTCTTCTTTCATGCTTTTGCGCAGAGTTTTACAAAGTTCTATGTACTCAATCCTGGAACTGGTATTTTGATTGTCCACCTTCATATCTCTTCGCCTTTTCATGAGCTGTTTCGTCTTCTCAGATAATTTGCTATTGTGCTTTTTACAGGTTACACCACCAATTTCCCCAGCAGTTTCAACTATTGTCTTAACAATGTTTTCATTTGCTTCTGAGATATCAATTTCTTCAATAAGTCCTTCCAGTGCAGAAAAGCGATTTTTTAATTCCAACTTGAATGCCTCGGTATTTACTTTCAGTTTCATTAGATCCACCCTCTTACTTACTTGTTTCCTAATGAGCTTCTGTCGTTCTAATTTAGTATTTAAGTGCACTTTACATCTCACCATTCGATGATCACTTCCAGTATTAAATCTGTTCAGTACGCTGCAATCTTCAATAATTGATTTCTTGTTTGCCAGGATATAGTCAATTTCACTAGTTCCCCCATTTGGGTGTTTCCATGTCCATTTTCTTTGCGGTTTCTTCTTAAAAAATGAATTCATGATGCTAAGATTTTCAGCTTCTGCAAATTCGATGAGTTGATCGCCACGTTCATTCCTTTCCCCATATCCGTATTTACCAACCGATGTCTCTCCTTGTTCCTGTTGTCCAATTCTTGCATTGAAATCCCCCATGATGAGCTTGATATGTTGTTTCCCTTTGGTGTGTAACTCTTTGATTTCTTCATAAAATTCTTCAACCTCTTCGTCGGTATGGCTTGATGTTGGTGCATATACCTGTACTATCTGAAGTTGGTATCGCTGGGTTAGTTGAACAACGAGCCTCGCTGCTCGATCTGATGTACTTTCAACTTCCAGAAGACAGTCTTTAATTCTTTTGTTGATTAAGAAGCCAACACCACTTGTTCTTCCAGTTTCCGTTCCTCTATAATAAAACAAATGTCCACTTTTAAGTTCCACCAACTCTTCACCTTTTCTTCTAACTTCACTGAGTCCTACAATGTCCCATTTGATCTTGTCTAGTTCCTCTTCCAATTCCTGAAGTTTTGCTTCAGAAGCAAGGGATCGTCCATTATACGTTGCCAAGGTCAATAACAAACGGCAGCCTGGGCCATTCCAGTGATTCTTAGCACCCCCTGCTTTCATGCCACACTGACCGCTGCCTTGATCAGGAGCACTCCAGCACCTGGAGACTAGGGGCCATGGTTTTTGGTGTGTCAACATAATGGAGGAATTAGCCATAATTTCACCACGCTGGCTAGACGGGTTGGTGAATTAGCCCTCCCCTTCCGCCTTTCTATCCGTGCAGCAAATATAAATTCTCACGACACAATACTTTGCATTGCATTCCAATTTTATCGATCGCAGGTGAAGATGTGTTTCATTATTTCTTCTTTCGGATGGTTATCTCACGATTCTTGGTAAAACACAATTGCAAATAATGGTCCAGAAGCAAAGCTACCAGGGAGATTTTTTACTGGGGAATTTATTATAATTAATAATTTCAACACTCATATTTAATCTCAAACTGGAGCTATTTCCCCTATACCTTAAAGCTCTAGTTGAGCACAACTGTGGGTGTCGACATCATTAACTATAATAAAATCACCAGGAAAAAATCATCAAAAACTTGACCCGATGGTTTGTATGTTGACAATCGTGTTAGCCCTGAGAAGGGTAATAATATCTTGGAACTTATTCACGTTCATTCGTTTACTTGTGTTCTTATGGTGCAAGGATAGTAAAGGTCATGCTGCATTGGGACCCATGGTTTTCCGGGAAGCCCCAACTTTGCACCAGACTACGGTGGGCAGAAAAATGGCACATGTCAGTCACCAGATACCACTGTGAGTCCATGGGAACTGGTGACACGATGGATGGATGGATGCATTATCACTATGTCGCTCTAGGACATGGGACGCACAACTTTCTGCAAAATCCAATCTCTTATGGTAAACGGAATGGAAAGAGTGAGTAGTTAGATAGGAAGGGTTTTTTTCTTAAGGACTCTTAGGGGTCGAACCTGGACTTATAGAATAGGAGAGCACACTCGCCCCCATATTTTAATATAGCTTTATTAAATATCTAATATAGAAACATTAACAATATAAAAGAAAACTCACGTTCAAGGAGGTCATCGATATAATCCTCAGCACTTTGATCCCAATGCTTTGCTGGACTGTAAAGCAAAATAATTATTAATAAACGAAAGTAAAACATTGACTTTTATAATTAGGAATTGCATATTGTCCATTCAAGAAGGGAATAACCATTTAGTCAGACCTCACAGTGGTATGTTCTTAAACATCCATCCAGAATCTGAATACATGTTTTGCAGAAAGAAATAGTGGGTTAACCAAAAAAAAACAACAAACTGATAAAATCTGTGAAAATAATGAAGACGCAATTTTCATTACAATGTAATCAGTGTAAAAGAATGTTTAGTATCTAAGACTTAGAGCTTTGGTCACACAGCTTACATTTGAGTTGGAAATCTTTCGGCATTAAAAGGCCATGTGTCTCATTTCATAGATTCTATCGTAGGAAGCACATCTACATGATGATAACACAACAATCATAGAATAATGGATAAATTGAAAAGAAATTATATGAAAGATCTTTTAACACTATCCTTTGGGGAAAAACAAACATTGGGAAAATTTTAAATAATTAAAATACACGTTTTCTAAGAATGCATAACTTAAGAACGATGAAGAAATATAATTCACAAACAAAAAGGCAGCCACTTTAGGCAACCGAGGAAGTTTGTGATTTATGGTACAAGGTCGACAAAAGTCACGCTGAGACTTACAGCTTTCCCCCCGAGGAAGCCAAACCTCTTAAGGCCTAGGGAATCAGCTCCCAAATTAAAATGAGCAGTTAATCGGTCTGCTTTTTTTTTTTTTGTTAATGTAATAGAGTTGGATTTGGATTAATGGCACGTTATCACCACAGGGCCACTGAGGAACTCATGGGAAAGAATTGATTATTTTGGTTAAATTTGACACTAATGAACAACTCATGGTAAACTCATACCATATTTTCCTCACATTCGCCATAATGTCAAATATAAGGGATTGTTCATTTATGATGCAGGAAAACAATATAGGGTACTTCCTTATTATGGTGCATCCCATTATTTGGCGACTATAGGATTACGCCAAGATCGCAGCCAAATTGCAACCTAATACGGATTCAGCCTTTTACTGATTCAGGCAGTGCACATCGAATGTGATCTGAACAGTCATGAAGCAACGAGCAGGGGGGGTCTAGGGGTCTCCCCCAAGTTTGGTTTCTGTAATTCAGGTACTAATTGCGTGAAAAATATGTAATTAGTTATTATACCAGTGAGAGAGAGAACTAGTTAAGTACTACCATAACAATAATGCTCACATAGATTTTACTACTATTTAGGCGATTTATCTTGGTTGCTTGGCAAGTGAATTTTGGGGGCCGCTATAATAAGAAAGTATCCACAATAGTGTATAACATGCCACACATGTGAAAACTGGATATGCCCAATTGCTTTGATTCTAAAATCTGGAGTTCACTTGAATTATTCAGCATCCCAACTAATGCCCAGGAATATAGCAGGAGTCACTCCTCAGAGTAGTTCCTGCTGCCACTGATTGGAATTAGTCAAATTGCTCGCTCATTTGTGTCTCACCTTGGAGAAATTACCTTAAGAAAAAACTTTAAAGAAAAAAACCTGAGACACTTTCAAATAGTAACCAGTCTTCAAGAACAATAAATATTTATGGCACACACAGCTTTAACAGATATGAGGGGTTTTTTTTAATTTAACATTTTGTTTAATACAGGATGTCTACCCAAATTTTGTTTCAAATTTCCCGACTTAGGTATTCCAGATCAGCAACAAAAAATTTCCAGGTATAGTGTGTTCGAAAACTACAGATACACACGACATCCTTTTCAACCAATAAGGCTGCTGAACTACAATAATTAAGAATCAAATTCATTTAAATTACCATTGTTTTTTAGATTTTTTAAATTTTAGTCATAATTGTAATGTTCTCCATCTTTCCTACATAGTTTAACAATTCATGCCTCACATTGATGGCCCATCATTAGAAGCTAGATAAAAAAAAAGAAACTAGTATGTTAGTAGTAAAAAGAAGCTAGTAGTAGTAAAAAAGTAAGGATAAATTAATAATAATTAATAGCGGCTCACCAAATTCAATTTCAAACTTGCTTGACTTTCCTAGACCAGATTTTTATGTGATTTCCAGTCACTAATTTTAGTGAACAATGTGTGAAAAAAGATTTAACCAGAGGAAGACAGACTCCTGCCATTTAATTGGAGTAAAATCAATAATATAAACATTAACGTTAAAGCTAAATGAAAAATGACCGTTGCCACTTTTGAAGGGTATAAACATTATTACTAAATAATGAAATATTAATTGTTGTTATTTTATATTATGTTTAAATTGTTTCTTTTGACTTTTGGTTGTCATGGTAACCTGAGAGGCCAGTGGCTTTTTCCCGCCTGTGTTTTTAGTGGTGTAACAAGGTTTGTCGGGCAAGGAGGAAGTATTTCCAGATTGTTGATGTTTTCGATGCTTTGCTTCTTCGCGGAATAAAAACCAATGAATTATTGTTAGAGTTTTTCTATTTCAAATTCTACTGCCTGCGTTGTCTTTCGTTTACACAATGCATTAAAATTCGCATAACTGAAACAAATTCCAAGATTCACCACAACAAACCCCGAAGCCACTCATGATCCAATAACAGTGAATTTGCAAATACAAATATTGTATTAAAAAATGCATTCCTTTACACTAAAAACTTGCATTAATTAAATATTTACAACATTTTCATTTGGCCCCCTTTGAGATTATAAATTAGTTTAGCTATATAATCGCAAAGCTAATACTTCATCTTTTTATTCAATTTAAAAAAGTGTGTATGATTATACATATGGGAAAGGAGACTGGTATGATCTAAACCCGGTACTAATTAGAAAATTTCGCAAAACATACATATTTTTTTTAAGTTTTAATTATATATTTGGCAAACAATCTCTCCTAAAATATATTTGGGTTTAATAATTTTATATAAACCATTATATTTTTTGTGCAAAAGATAATTTTTGAAGGAAGCTAGTCGAAAGTATAAGTTTTTCAAAATCTCCATTATGCAATGAAGTACGAAAGTATAGTCCAGGAAAATTATTTTAATAAGCTATTTATTATAACAATGAATTTCAAATTTCCCTGACTTTGGCCTTTGCACTTTAAATTTCCCTGACTTTTCCAGTCAGGAAAAACTTTCTCGACTTTTCCAGATTCTACAGATAAGTAGACACTATGTTAATACAAGCTTTTTCAAAAAAATCGAAGCACCATGAAGAAATTATCTGTTTTTATTGAAATTAAATGTATATTCAGCACATACGCAGGTAAGGAAATGATAAAAATATTCAGGGCCGTAGGACCCATCAGTGGCTAGGAATTGCAGCATACTGAATGTTCAAATCAATAGCTGGTGAAACCCTCCCTGGCGGCGATGCAAGCTTCCATACGTCTAGGTAAGGAGTGATAAAGGTTCCTAATGTCATCATGCACCACATTATTCCAGGCATTCCTCACTTGTTGCTCCAGAGCTGCAACATTTTGCAGTGCCCAAATCTGGTAGCCTACATGTTCGATTGGTGAAAGGTCTGGTGATCTTGCTGGTCAAGGAAGGGTATCAACAGCACGAGACAGCTCAGAGATATGCGAGCCGTATGGAGTCTGAAATTATCTTGTTGAAAAATGGCCCCAGGCTGTCGTGTAATAAAGGGTAATACAAACGGCCATGGATGTCATCAACATATCACTGAGCTGTTAAAATTGTATGCGGGATAACTAGGGGCATCCTGCTGTCATATGGTACAGTAACACCCCACACCGCACTAGGGGTAATGGCTGTATGTCTCTGTAAAATGAAGGGTGCTTGGGACCGCTGTCACTAACACCTTCACACACGGATCCGATGGTCACCTGCGCCAAGACTAAAGCAGAATTCATCGTTGAACACTTTGCGATGCCAATTTGCTGGCAGCCATAATGATCAACTATGATACTACTCCAGATGACTCTGTCGTTGGTGTGGGGGGTTAAAAGCCACTGTGAGCATAACCCCACCTCAGCCAAGAGTCGTGAGATGGTGGGAAGTGACACAGATGGTACGGAAAAGACTGTACCACATTGGATGGTGGACAACGATACCATTGGGTCAGCTCAGGCCCACTGCATAACCAACAACCTAGCCTCACATTCGTGCACCTTGGCCTTCCAGTGTCTTCACATTCCGCCAATGACTTCCTTGCAGCAACCATTGTTGCCAACATCTTTGAACAGCAGTGCCTGTAAGTAACAGGTGATGGTCGATTGCACCAGCCAGCTTCATGCATTCTATGTGACAACATTCGAAGTTGTCCAATTGGCTACTAAGTCTTCAACAACACCGTAACAGCATTACTGGTTGTATCTTAAGAGAACTGCAATGCCGATAATGAGAAAAAAGAAATTGCCCATGTTTTATACAATGCCAGTTGCACAGTAGAAATGCACGCCATTACTGAAGTTAACACTCATTGGATTTGAAAATTTAATGTAATTAGCTGCATACTTGGTCTAAAGGGATTTGCATGCAAAATTTTGAGATGATCGAATTATTTTTAGGGGTGCTTCTTCTTTTTTTTTCATAAGAGTGTATATTATAGTCGAACTTATACATTGTGAGAACTCAGTCATTATGTCAAAATTTGGAAGGTCCTTTGTGAATTATTTATACATACAGTAAAACCTCCCTACAGCATCCACCGTCGGTTCTGTGAAAAGGCAGGTGCTCAGAGCAGTGATCTATGAATGGGGGTAAATTTATCATTGGGTCTATGAGGTGGGAAAAAATCCATTCCCATAAAAAGTGGTGATTAAGGGAGGTAATCTGTAGACAGAGGTGGTCGTTAAGAAAAGTTTTACTGTAAAGCAAACTCTTCCATTTGAATGGACAGAGAAAAAATGTTGTTAATCGAAACATGTGTGATTTTGTGAAGCATTTGTTAGGATGAGAAAATACAGTCGATAAATGGAAATAATCATTAGATAGAAAGACTATAATAGTTGAACATGAGCCCTGAATTATGATGCGCCTTGACACAATTGCTCACTATAAAACAAATCCAAATCAGTTACGTTCAAAGTCTATTGTAACAACCACTCAGGCACACTTAACATTTTTGAGTTAATAAAATCCTTCATTTTGGTTAAGCGACGATCAGATGACAGAAGCATGAGCATTTCTGCCAAAAAACATTGAGTGTTCACTTAAAATAAATACTTAAAAAAAAGGATATAGAAGGTCATTTCGATTAAGCAAAATTCAGATAACCAGGGTTTTACTGTTGAAAAATTAGGTGTATTGTTTACATGTTTGAAGCAGACTCATTATATTTACAGGAGGCAATATCATTTACAGGGGGCAAAATGCTGGGGCCACTTTTCTGTAAACTAGGTAGGAATAAATTGCCACTGCAAGTAGGAGTTCTCATAGGTATAAAGGCAAGATAAATGTAAGTATTCCATATTTACCTTAAATTTAACTTTACATCTGCCGCATCTATGTGAAGACTAAGAGGCCGCAACCCCATTAAAACAAACTGCACAGCTTGGAAGGGAAACTCTGCAAGAACGTTCTTGGGTACAAACAATCTGAAAAGAAAAATACAGACAATAAGGAAACATGTCATTTTCAAATACTAAGATACTGTTTGTTCATCTAGAATATTCTGTTTGGGTTGCATGACAGATGCACAGTTTTCAAAATTATTGTCGGGGGGGGGGGGCAGGGCCTGATACAACTATGCCTACAGTGATAGGAAGGTAATGTTGTTCAACTTTATATGACATGAAATATTAAGA
>QLNU02007053.1:0-13337 GCA_006491805.2 Dysdera silvatica | reverse complement strand
CTCACAGATTAAATCAAACAACGATATCCAATAAACGTTGATTGATATTGTTATGATTAGGGTTGTTAAAGGAAATTTCAGGTATAAAATGCCATTATTGTGCATTAAAAGGAGAGGATGGCACTGTAACAAGAAATAGGGAAGAAATACTTAGAAGAGTTGAAGAATTCTACAGAAAGCTGTATGAGGGAAACAGTGGATTAAACGAAGACTCTGAGATAGTCGAAGGAACAGCTCCTAAAATCTTAAAAGAAGAAGTAGCATTTGCAATAAAAAGTATGAAGAAAGGAAGATCCCCTGGCGATGATGGCATTACATTAGATATCTTAAAAGAAGCTGGAGAACATGTAGAATCCATACTCGCAAAATTCTTTACCAAATGTCTTAACAGTGGTAACATACCAAACCAATGGGATTCTGCAACAGTAATTCTTTTGCATAAAAAAGGTGATAAAGAGGATTTGAAAAATTACCGACCAATTAGCTTGTTACCTGCTATTTATAAAATCTTCACAAAAGTGCTAACACATCGCCTGCAGAAAAAATTAGATGCAGCTCAACCAAGAGAACAAGCTGGATTTCGAAGTGGATTCAGTACAGTGGACCATATTCAAGTATTAAGAGAATTAATTGAAAGAACACATGAATATGAACTTCCATTGTGTGTTGCATTTATTGACTATGAGAAGGCCTTTGACTCTATTAAAACATCAGCAGTCATCAACTCTTTAAGATCAACAGACATCGAGGATGTGTACATTGACATGGTGAAACGTGTGTATAAAAATGCAAGTGCAAAATTTCGGTTACATAAAGATACCAAAACTATTAAAATTGGTAAAGGTGTGAGGCAGGGAGATACCATTTCTCCAAAACTTTTTACTTCAGCTTTACAGATGATTTTTCAGCAAATAAATTGGAATAACAGGGGAATAAAAATAAATGGTGAATATTTAAATCATTTGCGGTTTGCTGATGACATTGTTATTTTTTCAACGAACCCATCAGAACTCCAAGACATGGTACAGGAGCTCTCAACTAGAAGTAAAGAAGTTGGACTCAAGATGAACCTACAAAAAACTAAGATCATGTTCAATAATTTCGCAGAGAAAACAAAAATACAGGTTGAAAACATTGAGCCAAAAATTTCTGATTCATATATTTACCTTGGCCAGCTGATTTCAATGGATGGCAACATTATGAAAGAACTCAACAGACGTATTAAACTTGGCTGGAGTGCATTTGGAAGAAACAGTTTTATCCTGAAGGGGAAATTGCCTTTGTGTCTAAAAAGAAAGGTCTTCAACCAGTGTATTGCCAGTCCTCTTATGGATCAGGAGACATGGAGTCTAACAGTTGGAGAAATACAGTTACAGACAACGCAAAGGAGCATGTGGAGAGGTGCATGCTTGGAATAACTAGGGAGACCGAAAAGGAACACTTGTGTGAGAGAGCAAACCAGAGCAGAGGACGTCATTGGTTTAAGCAAAAAGGGCCGGGAATGGAGATGGCCAAGCATATTGCAAGAAGAACTGATCAACGATGGACAACAGAAATTCTGAACTGATTCCAAGAGACCACGAAGACCTAGAAAACGTCCTCAAACTAGATGGGTAGATGAAATTAGAAAACAGGTTGGGGTGACTTGGAAGCGACTTGCTCAGGATAGACTTGTGTGGAAAGCATTTGGAGAGACCTTCATCCAGCAGTGGATAGATAATGGTTGAATATGATGATGATGATATATATATTTGAAGTTTCGGGCTCGGGTTCAAATTTCCATAAAGTATTTCAGGCTCGGCCGGGCTCAAATTGCGAATCTTGGGGTTTGGGCCTCGAAAAATGAGCCCGAACTCAACTCTAGCTTGTAAGCGCTCTTTTTGTTTTTGGCATTATGGAAGAGTTCAAGTATTACGTAAACACCTTAACGGGAGGGCGGTTGCCGTTGTACTTATTTTCCTATGTTAGCCAATGTTAATTTTTGCTTACTGGGGGGGCGGGGGAGGTTGAAATGGCTAAAATATTGCTTACGCAATACTTGAAACTCCCTATTGGGAGCCGAACCTTGTATAACTGCGTGCATTGAAAATGCGTTATCCCTACAACGCTGTAAAAAAAGTAAGGAAAAAGTTATCGGTGTATAGCTTAGTGGTTAGTTAAAAGTGATTTTTTATTTTTGGAATCATGCTTTCTGAAAACAATAAATGTCATAATGCTGATAATCGGATTTATCACATAACATTTAAAACCTGAATAAATTACCAACAGCATAATTTTATTTATATCTACCTATACTAGTACTATTTCTTATATTTTTAGTCCAAATTAAGAACAACAAACTAGTTTGATTGAATATAATTTTGAATCTCTCTAAAATTGTCTGCATCAAACATACGTGAAGTTCATAAAATTAAATATTCTATGATTTTCATTTTTCATATAGATTAGCAAATTGGCTTTTGTTATAAATAGTGTTCATATTATATATTTCAATTAACACAATAATATTATTTTTCAGTTTTAATCCAGTGATACCCTTTTCCCTTCATTCCTTTTCCTTCCCACTATAAATCATTCGTCAATGCCTACCATTTTCCCCACTATTTAAACAAAAAATATATTTATAAAAACAGGTAACACCCTGGAAGATTTTCGATGCTAGCTATCTATTTGATAATTGCGCTATTTCGAAAGTAATAATAAATGTTATACTTGTGCATACAAGTGATTAAAATCAGATTTTTATCTATATTTTAAATGATTATAGATGTTACTAAAATAAAGGTTTAAGATATTTTGCAATTTTTTAAAACATTTTACAATTTTTAAAAATATTTTACGATTTTTAAAGGCATTTTAATCACTTATTAAAAAGCAAAGAAATTTTGAAAGTTTTTATAAAATTAAATAATATATTTCACGAAAACTTATTTATTCGAATTTAAGTAGATTCTTTACACTCAGGTCCAATGGTAGCTATTCAGTTTATGATGTGGCGATTATAAAATCAGTATTCGATTTAACTAAATATTTGGCATCTCTGCCAAATATTCTTTACATTCCTTATATATATATATATATCGTCATATTTAACGATTATCTATCCACTGCTGGATGATGGTCTCTCAAATACTTTCCACACAAGTCAATCCTGAGCCATTCGTTGCCACGTCACCCCAACGTGTTTTCGTATTTCATCCACCCATCTAGTTTGAAGACGTCTTCGGTGTCCTCTTGGAAACCCGTTGAGAATTTGCGTTGTCGATAGTTGATCAGTTCTTCTTGAGATATGCCCAGGCCACCGCCATTTCAGTCGTTTTACTTTAACAATGATGTCCTCTACTCTCATTTGTTCTCTCACCAAAGTGTTTCTTTTTCGATCTCTCCTAGTTATTCCAAGCATGCACCTCTCCATGCTCCTTTGCGTTGTCTGTAACTTTCGTATTGCTCCAACTGTTAGACTCCATGTCTCTGATCCATAAGAGAGGACTGGCAATACACACTGGTTGAAGACCTTTCTTTTTAGACACAAAGGCAATTTCCCCTTCAGGATAAAACTGTTTCTTCCAAATGCACTCCAGCCAAGTTTAATACGTCTGTTGAGTTCTTTCATAATATTGCCATCCATTGAAATCAGCTGGCCAAGGTAAATATATGAATCAGCAATTTCTAGCTCAATGTTGTCAACTTGTATTTTTGTTTCCTCTACGAAATTATTGAACATGATCTTAGTTTTTTGTAGGTTCATCTTGAGTCCAATTTCTTTACTTCTAGTTGAGAGCTCCTGTACCATGTCTTGGAGTTCTGATGGGTTCGTTGAAAATATAACAATGTCACTGTACGAATCGCAGATAATTCTAAATATTCACCTCTTATTTTTATTCCCTTGTTATTTCAATTCCTACGGTTGAAAAATCATCTGTAAAGCTGAAGTAAAAAGTTTTGGAGAAATGGTATCTCCCTGCCTCACACCTTTACCAATTTTGATAGCTTCAGAATCTTTATGTAACCGAAATTTTGCACTTGCATTTTTATACATACATTCCACCATGTCAATGTACACATCCTCGATGTCTGCTGATCTTAAAGAGTTGATGACTGCTGACGTTTTAATAGAGTCAAAGGCCTTCTCATAGTCAATAAATGCCACACACAATGGAAGTCCATATTCATGTGTTCTTTCAATTAATTCTCTTAATACTTGAATATGGTTCACTGTACTGAATCCACTTCGAAATCCAGCTTGTTCTCTCAGTTGAGCTGCATCTAATTTTTTCTGCATGCAATGTGTTAGCACCTTTATGAAGATTTTATAAATAGCAGGTAACAAGCTTTCATTCTTCTCCGTTAATTTTTCAAACTAATTTTATCAGAGAAGATGCAGGGGATGAAGTACTAAAACAACATTTAAGAACAGCCCCTTCTAATGGCACTTAGCTGGAAAATTCAAAATGAAATAATCTCCTCTTTTAACAGTATCATTGTGAAAAATTTGTTTCTCAGGTGAATGAAGCAGGATACTGCTCAGTGTTGGCAGATGAAACAACAGACATAAGTGGTATTCAGCAAATGTCATTTTGTGTAAGGTGTTTTGAAAAAGGTATTGTGAAGTAAGTGTTTTTACAATTTCTACCTGTCGCTGATTCAATTGGTGCAGGTTTTGCGAAGGTAATCCTGAAAGGAATATCTGATTTGGGCCTCAATGCACAAAATCTTGTTGGGCAAGGTTATGATGGTGCTAATGCAATGAGTGGGGTACATAAAGGTACTCAAGCTATAATTTCACAAAAGTTTCCTAAAGCTCTGTATGTTTACTGCAGTGCTCATTGTCTAAATCTCGCTATTTCTAATGGTTGTGAAATTTCATCGGTAAGAAATTATAACCATATTAAAAGCGTACAACTTTTTCAACTATCCCAAGAGGCAAAAGACTTTAGAAGTTGAAATTGAAGCTTTGGAATTCAGCCCACGTATTCACAAACTTAAAAGACTGTGCGCAACACGTTGGATTGATCGGCATGACTCAGTTAACACATTTTTTGAGTTTATTGAGTCTGTATTAAGTGCACTTGGCCACATTTCAACATGGAATACAAACTGAACAACTGTTACTGAAGCGCAACTTCTTTCGAGTGCCATATGCAGATGCGAGTTCCTGATTAGTCTTCCGGTTCTGGAATCTGCTTTTTAAATGTCCCTTCCATTAAGCAAATATTTACAGACTATAAATTTTGATCTCAGTTTATCTATTTCATCTGCCATGAATGTTAAACAGTCATTACAGAAAATGAGAGACGAAGCTGAAGTTTCTTTTTCAAAAGTTTATCGAGTACTTGAAGACATTTGCCTTAAACTGACTGTGTCTATTACTACACAAAGAGTAGTTGGCAAACAAAAAACAGGGTAAATATTCCTGCCAATAAGCCTGAAGACTATTATAGACGGTCAGTCTTCATCCCCTTTTTGGAGTCATTCATAGCTTCTCTTAATGAAAAATTCTGCAAACAGAAAAATGCTCTGCGACCATTTCAGTCATTGTTATGTCCAAAGGATAAAAACGAAGAAGAACTAAAGACGAACATAGGTGAATTAACTGAGTTTTACAACCTTTCACCAACTATTTATGGTGAGCTGGCTTTATGGTTTCAAACCTTGAAATCATTTGAAAAAGTACCAAAATGTGCAATTGAAGCTATAACTATATGCAACAAACATCTCTTTCCAGTTGTGCATGAACTATTGCACATCATGGTGACTCTTCTGGTCACAACTTGCACTCCCAAAAGGTCATTTTCAACTTTAAAGTTGCTAAAAACTTATTTAACAAACATAACTGGAATGGAAAGACTAAACAGTCTTGCTTTGATGTACGTTCATCAACATATTTCTGTAAACGAAGAATATATATATAATCGCAACCTTACAAAACTTTGTTAAGGTTGGTCATGATGAGTTAAAACCCCCCAGAACCTAATTCTAGTTGCGCCACTGCTATACACCTACACTAATGAAATATATAGATAGGTTCATATCCCGCAAGTAATTTTTGATCAATATAAAATACCAATTTAATGAACGCAAGATTAGTTCTTCCGAAATAAAGATCACATGCGCCGATGCGTGCTTAGTAATAAGCTTAATCTATATTCACTTTATCTAATCCATTAATGATGACAATAAATAACTGACCACAGATAGATTGATGAATCAAATTTGAGCATTTTAAAATTAAAAGATAAATATCCATACATTCTATTCCCCTGTCACAACACTTCGCAAACAACTTACAAAAGTTAAAGACCCAATTCCACCAGAAGATCTCACAGGCGCAATATACCAAATACCATGCAAAGACTGCAACAAACATTACATAGGACAAACAAAAAGAATGATCAAAACAAGACGAAAAGAACACAAACAAGCACTCGCGAAAGGAGACATGGCCTCACGTCTGGCAGAACACGCTTTACAACACGGACACGAACCCGACTGGGACTCAACAAAAATACTACACCGGCACATCACAAACAAAAATAATAGACTCTTCTTGGAATCTTGAGAAACTTACAAACTACATGGGAAAGCCATTAATACATCACAACCACTTCCAGAAACTTATAAACAACTCTTACTCTGAAATGTATGGGACCTCCAAATTAGGTAGCCCGCGGGTTGGTCCTGGCTGGGGTTCTTCCATGATTCTCTTGGAAGCCTCCCATTGTTTCACATTGGGATTTCCCATTCTGGTGAATGCCCCGAGAAGGTTTCCAGAAATTTGCATAAAAAGAGATGAAATACACATCGCCACATTCTAATGAAGGATCTCTGTTGATGTCCGAAAGTTTGAGGATCTTTTTCATTACATTTACCAGTGTTTAACCTTTTTGAATTTAATTTTACACCTTTGTTAATTCAACAGGCATTTTTAACAAGCATTTTCGTTGGTCACATAAAAAACAATTAAATTTAAAGTTCTTGAAAAGAAGTTACAAAGAATTTGATTTTTGTTTGTGTGCATGTTCCGCACAGGAAACTTGTTTACTTCTTATTATGCCCATGATGAAGGTTTCTTTGGACGAAGGTGCCGCCTCTTGAATGGAGGTGTCTCCTCTTGAATTTTAATTAATGTGGCATAGTGTTATAGACGCAGTGTATAAATAATTGGAGGTACAACCCCATCTGAAAAAATTAAATAACAGGCGGCAGAATATCGAAAAAACAAAAACACTTAACAACATCTAAGAATATATTTATATATAGTGAGAGAGAGAGAGTGTATGTGTTTTTTTATTTAATTATCTATTTATCTGCTCCTGGGTGTTTAGATTTAATTAGTTATTTTAAAAAGGGGATTTTCAATGTTCACCCTAACACGAGTAACCTATAATTATTTTCTAATACATTCAGACTTCGGAAGTGACAATCTAATTCGGAAACGAAATGTTCTGAAAACACAAGTATTATTTTTTTAGCGTGCTGGTTACCTTGGTGAGCCCTTATTTTCCGTGGGCCCCAGGGCCCGATTGAGATTAACAGGGGCTATAGGCACAGTATCAGATGGGGTCCCCCTTACGCTCGGTGACAGGTTTAAACTCCTCTAATTTAGGGTGAACTTTCCAAAATAGCTCAAAAAAAGAATGCTTTTATTTAAAATTTTCTAGATACTGATCAAAAGTGAACAAAAGCCAACTTCTAAAAAAAGGACAGCGCAATTGGGTGGGCCCTTTAAACTGGGGGCCATAGGCCCGGGCCTTATCAGTGATCGGGCATTTGCGTAAATTTAGATCTCACGCTGTTTTAAATAGAGGTTCGCGAGGAAGGGAAATTTGGCACTTTCGTTTTTGGCTCAAACCAGAGCTCGTTGATTCACAGATTACAAATTTGGATGTTATTTACTTTTCCATGGTCAGCACAATTGACTACAAATAAGTCAATACACGGATCCTCAAGGGTCAGTTTTACAATAATAGGAATTCCATAACATTCTCCAAAACTTACGCTGCGGGTAGGGTTTAAACATATGCTCAAACACCAATGCCTTCGAATATCGCTCAGTGACATATAAATACTTGAAATCGATATTACAGTATCAAAGCGAAACTATACTATCTCGGAATATCAACATCCCTGGGATGACAGATATGTATCCATTCATTTATTTATTATGCAGTAAACAATTCGAAATTCGAAAGTATGCTATTCTAGAGTAACAAAGCTACTGGATATACGTTTCGTTATATAATGGAAAGTATTTATATTAAAATAAATTAATTTTTTAACTGGTAGCTACTTATGTGTATTTTTAATACAAATATTGAAACGAATAAAGTCGGTTATGCCATAAAAATCAGTAAAATAGAAAATTTTATAAATTTGATAAAAGATATGTGCAATCAACGCATATACATATTCATAATAGAAACCTCTTATGCCTGTAGATGGCGCACTTACAAACCTTCGTAACTAAGTGGCGTCAACAAACAGTTAATTGTAAGAACACAATTAATTATTTGCTTTAAAATATAGATATTTCATAAAAAAATGCGCGACAGTTAGTTTGCAGAGAAATTGCAAAAGGACAATCAAAACTGCAAATACCTTTACAATTATTGGATGATTTATTATCGCTCCTTGAGTTACCTTTTTTTATAGTAGTAAAAAATTTTATAACGAAACAATACAGAGTTTCACCAGGAGATTCTATAACAAACAGTTATTTCGACACTGGCGTAAGGTTTAAAAAACAGTTTTTTTTAAACCTTACGCCAGTGTCGAAATAACTGTTTGTTAAAGAATTTTATTTCGTAAGCTAACTGCTCGTGGCACCCTTAACAGCTCGCATGGCTCTCTAATTTCATGATTTCTACCCGTGACCCTCAAATCTTCACCATGGTCCACAAAGGGGGACATATGGCTCCCATTGAGACCCAGTGATTTACGCTCACAAATGCACTTAAAAATAATTTTAATAATAGACTAATAGGTAGCCCTAACATAAAATAAAATTCAGTATTATGCTTCATTCTTTGAGTAATGAACGTATTCTAGTTTATACAAAATGTATGTTATATTTTCATTGATTGTTTTACAATATACTTGGGTAAGAAATGACTTCCCAGAGGATGCCGTTTTGCGAGATTTGAATAAACCAGAGGCCATGTATCAGGGTGTTTGTAAGAATATTCGCTCATGGGGGCATCACACTTCACTTGAGGGGTGAAATTTATCTTCAAGATTTTAATTTTTCTTATAAAATGCACATACCAGAAACGAAATAAAATATTCAGTAGCAATGAAATAATCTATCCATATTTACACAAAAAATATCATTTTTTTTATTTGAAGGAAAGTAAAATTCAAGCATTTCTTCCTGGATATTTAGTCCATTCATAGACAGTTGATAATTTTGAGGTGGCAGGATTTTACTTCAGTACCGTACTTTTGCCCTCTTGGTATCCCTATCCATATTGTTCTCTGAAAAATTTATGCATATCAAAATTATTGCAATTTACATATGTAGAACAAATATGGAAAAATAATTTGCACGATATTTTTTTTTCTTGTAATTTGAATGTTTAGAGGATATATAAATTTTGAGTTTTAGGGGTGTGTATCAAGAAATTTGGGGGTGTTAGGGAGTATAACAGACTCCCTGCCCTGTATTAATATAAATTGAATTCTTTATAGAAGTTAAGAAAAAAACACCAGATGGCGCTCATTTAAGAATATTAAATTTTTGTTTTTCCTCATATTATTACATACTTTCTTGATGATTTTAATTTGCATTCCTGATAAAACTGCTCATATTAATTAAATTACGTACCATGCATAAGTATTATGTTTATCTTCATCTAAAAACAGCTTTTTTATCTTCATGGATTTCGTCTTTGTTGATATATCGAAGTTCACATGCATCGAACATTTTAGAGACTAGAGATGGCAATTTTTAAAAATATATCGATATACCCATCATTTGATAAATCATCAGAAATATATCGAATGCTGTGATATATATCGACGAAAATATATCGGGTTTAATATAAGATTATCGCGCCATCTATCGTCACTAAATGGAACTAAATGATACAGGTAAAAAAAAAGAATTCTATGTGTGGTTTTTCGAAATTTTTGGATGGGAAAATATTTGCATGTACATTCTTTACACTACCTTTCGTTTCATCACATTCACCTCCAGTTAAAAATACATCCTCGATCACTGATTTTTTAAATAATTTTTTTAATTATCTACATCTTATTGAAAAAAATTTGCCACTTTTTTACTCTTTGAAATAGGAGTTTGTTAGTCTTCTTCTCTAAAAACAAATAAATTCTATTGCAATTAATCATTATATCCAGCGAAATCAAATTTTCCTCGCTATATTCGGAAATTCATTAACTGTGGGTTGTAAGTGGCTCCCATAAAGAAAATTGAATGGAATGCAAGTCAAACTAAAAACATTAGCTTAACTGTGGAAAGAACTGCCAAGTTAATGATTTTCCATAGTATCCCGAAGTGTACAATCTAAACTTAAACAAGCACGCACCATTATAATCAAGAGCGGATACAGACTTTCATTTTGGGAGAAGCGGGGGTCAAGGAGAGAATTTGCCATGGTATTGGAATAACACCCTTCATTTATCATGCAAGTTGGAATTTTTTACAGTGAAAAAATATATTTTTGGGGAGTCATGACCTCTGTGACCTCCATGTATCGATTGTGTGTTATGATTATAATTACGTACTGAAACACAGGAAAATAGAAAAATTTATTTCATTAATGTGGCTCCACGGTTTGCACCTTCGAGTTTATAGGGAGTGTTTAAGTATCACGTAAGCAATATTTTGGCCATTTCAAAACATCCCCCCCCCCACACTTTAGTAAGCAAAAATTAACATTGACTAATACAGGAAAATAAGACCAAAGGCAACTCCCCGCCCACAAGGTGCTTATATAATATTTGAACGCTCCCATATAGCGTATATATACTCGAAGGTTTGCACAGAACTGCAATGTTAAACGAATTTAGGAGTCACGTGACGTCCACTCTAGTACATGTGAGATTTTCGTGATTAAAAGTACCAAAACAAGAATTGAACCACAGAGATCTTATATGAATTGAATAAGTATCGAACGTGTTATGTTTTAATAAAACTATTGTGCATTGCGAATAGAAATATTCAAAAAACAAAATTTGTATTGCAGTATTATGTAATACTAATAATATTTTGTGATTTTATATATGAAAATAAGAAAGTAGCTATTTTTCAGATTTATAGCCTGAAGGTAATTAAAAGTAGCCCAAAAAGTAGCGTGTCATCCAATTCGAAATTTTTGTAGCAAGGGCACTTAAAAAGTCGCCAATCCGCTACTGTAACCCAATCTGGCACTTACAGGGTCAACCAAATGTCCGAATAAATTTTAAAATTGCATAAAAAAAAGAAAAATCAATCAAATCGCATTGAAGTAAGGTATGCGCTAAAAATATTATCTGGAGGTGTTTATTTTTTAACACAAAACAATTTTTACTTTAAGTGTCACCAATAGGTGGCGCATTAGACATTTTAAACCAAGTAAATGGATACTGTGTGGTACAATTTCACTAACAAAGCTTGCTTTGATAAAGTAAACATTTCTGCAGGAACTTATTCTTTATACATAGTTTATTAATGAATCAAATGAAAAACCCACAGAGTACTTAGCTCCTGTTACAATAGCTTTATTTGCCTACTTTTAGCGGATACGTTAATGCCAGCGCCATCTATTGGTAACCTTTGAACTAAATTGTCATTGTGCTAAAAAAACACATCAAGATAAAATTTGTTGCGCAAACCGCACTTTAAAGTGATGATTTTTTTTTTCAATGAATTTTTAAAATTTATACTCTTTTATTTGACCCTGTATGTTAGAGATGTTCTGAGGTTTTATGCTTTCTGTGAAGTAACAGTGTCGGAAAACCATTGATTAGAAAGTACTGAGCCATGGTTGACGATAGTATTTCATGCAGACATGGTCGTAAATTTTAATTAGTTAGTCGCCAGTCAGTCTGGAAATTATTGGTCTTCGTTTAAGCATTTCTTTTGTTCTGGAAAGTTTTTAAAACTAATTTTGTAATAGAAAACTTTAATTATTTGTTCAAACTTTGATTTTTTGATACGGTCTCTGAATTAACACAAAATAACCGCAAAACCAATTATACAGTAAAACATATGGCGTTTTTTTACCCACTGTGATTCTGGGTTTGATTCCTTTAGGGAAGACGGGTTAGGATTCCTTAGAAAGCTGTAGATACCGACAAAACACGATCTTAGATATTTTGCTCGGTAAAACTCAAGCTCACGAATAAATAATAATTAAATTAAGCAACAATTTTTATCAACTTTTTTTGAGCTCTGAATATTGAAGTAGAAACAAATTTTCCAGATATAATGTTCGTTTAAGAAAAAAGTAAACAATTTGATTATGAGCATGCCGATGAACCCATTCAAATTCCGCTTAAAAATTTCAGAACAAATTTTTATTTTTCCATTTTAGACACAACTCTTCAATCATTAAGTGAAAGGTTTGAAATTCTTCAGGAACAATGAATTATTCGATTTTTACACAAATTTCGTATCTAAAAGACTTTAGCAGACCGGAAAAAGTAAAATGTTGTGAGAACCCACAAACAAAACTTTCTAATAAAGAGAAAACCGAAAGCGATATTGATGCAATTGATTTGATGAACGAAACGGGTATGTTAAAAGATATGTTGCCTTCCAATATGACTCCGTTCGAAATTTTAAACTATTTATTAATAAATTACTTGCATAATGTATTCCCAAATATGTTCATAGCATTGAGAATTTTGTTGACTTTACCAGCATCATTTGCTGGAGGTGAGAGGTCATTTTCTAGATTAAAAATTATAAAAAATCAGAATAACGATGTCCTAAAAAAGACTTGGTAATTTAGCAACCATTTCATTTGAACATGAGATAGCTGATAAATTAGATATTCATTAATTAGTTAAAAAAATTCCGAATTAAAGGCCAGACGTGTACATTTTATGTGAAAATTGGAGAATTTTCTACAGGAAATAATAGTGAGCCGCATATTTTGTCTGTATATTTTTATCTATATATAGCCTTTTTTCACATTCCTATAGATACATTATTTCCACATTTAATGAATTTACGTAATGGCAAAACTTTGCAGTTTACACATATGTATGTTTCTAAAGTATGAGTATGTTCTTATACTACTAGGCTGATAAATAAATTTATTAAACACCTTGATATACGTATTCCACTATATGTCATTTTAACACACACATTATGTATATATGCATGTGTGTGT
>QLNU02007051.1:39694-52504 GCA_006491805.2 Dysdera silvatica | reverse complement strand
ATGTAGATATATATGTCTGTTCTTATAATTAACTTAAACTAACATTAATTTGTAATCCCAATGTATATTTTTTGTTGTTCATGTTGCTGCCTAAATAAAGTTGCTAAAAAAAAACACAAAAAACCTTCAGGAATTGGAAGAGGAACTTGAAAAGATCAATTGGGACATTATAGGACTCAGTGAAATTAGAAGAAAAGGTGAAGAATTGGTGGAACTTAAAAGCGGACATTTGTTTTACTATAGAGGAACGGAAACTGGAAGAACAAGTGGTGTTGGCTTCTTAATCAACAAAAGAATTAAAGACTGTCTTCTGGAAGTTGAAAGTACATCAGATCGAGCAGCGAGGCTTGTTGTTCAACTAACCCAGCGATACCAACTTCAAATAGTACAGGTATATGCACCAACATCAAGCCATACCGACGAAGAGGTTGAAGAATTTTATGAAGAAATCAAAGAGTTACACACCAAAGGGAAACAACATATCAAGCTCATCATGGGGGATTTCAATGCAAGAATTGGACAACAGGAACAAGGAGAGACATCGGTTGGTAAATACGGATATGGGGAAAGGAATGAACGTGGCGATCAACTCATCGAATTTGCAGAAGCTGAAAACCTTAGCATCATGAATTCATTTTTTAAGAAGAAACCGCAAAGAAAATGGACATGGAAACACCCAAATGGGGGAACTAGTGAAATTGACTATATCCTGGCAAACAAGAAATCAATTATTGAAGATTGCAGTGTACTGAACAGATTTAATACTGGAAGTGATCATCGAATGGTGAGATGTAAAATGCACTTAAATACTAAATTAGAAAGGCAGAAGCTCATTAGGAAACAAGTATGTAAGAGGGTGGATTTAAAGAAATTAAAAGAAAATACCGAGGCATTCAAGTTGGAATTAAAAAATCGCTTTTCTGCACTGGAAGGACTTATTGAAGAAGTTGATATCTCAGAAGCAAATGAAAACATTGTTAAGACAATAGTTGAAACTGCTGGGGAAATTGGTGGTGTAACCTGTAAAAAGCACAATAGCAAATTATCTGAGAAGACGAAACAGCTCATGAAAAGGCGAAGACTTATGAAGGTGGACAATCAAAATACCAGTCGCAAGATCGAGTATGTAGAACTTTGCAAAACTTTGCGCAAAAACATGAAAGAAGATATAAGAAAATTCAATTGTGAGTTAGTAAGGAAGGCCATTGAAAATAACAAGAGCCTTAGGGTTGTTAAAGGAAGTTTATCTGTTGGGAAGAAACACATCATTGCATTAAAAGGAGAGGATGGCACCGTAACAAGAAATAGGGAAGAAATACTTAGAAGAGTTGAAGAATTCTACAAAAATCTATACGAAAGTAACAGTGAATTAAACGAAGACTCTGAGATAGTCGAAGGAACAGCTCCTAAAATCTTAAAAGAAGAAGTTTCATTTGCAATAAAAAGTATGAAGAAAGGAAGAGCCCCTGGTGATGATGGTATTACATTAGATATCCTAAAAGAAGCTGGAGAATATGTAGAAGACATACTTGCAAAATTCTTTACCAAATGTCTTAACAGCGGTAACATACCAAACCAATGGGATTCTGCAACAGTAATTCTTTTGCATAAAAAAGGTGATAAAGAGGATTTAAAAAATTACCGACCAATTAGCTTGTTACCTGCTATTTATAAAATCTTCACAAAAGTGCTAACACATCGCCTGCAGAAAAAATTAGATGCAGCTCAACCAAGAGAACAAGCTGGATTTCGAAGTGGATTCAGTACAGTGGACCATATTCAAGTATTAAGAGAATTAATTGAAAGAACACATGAATATGAACTTCCATTGTGTGTTGCATTTATTGACTATGAGAAGGCCTTTGACTCTATAAAAACATCAGCAGTCATCAACTCTTTAAGATCAACAGACATTGAGGATGTGTACATTGACATGGTGAAACGTGTGTATAAAAATGCAAGTGCAAAATTTCGGTTACATAAAGATACCAAAACTATCAAACTTGGCAAAGGGGTGAGGCAGGGAGATACCATTTCTCCAAAACTTTTTACTTCTGCTTTACAGATGATTTTTCAGCTGATAAATTGGAATAACAAGGGAATAAAAATAAATGGTGAATATTTAAATCATCTGCGGTTTGCTGATGACATTGTTATTTTTTCAACGGACCCATTAGAACTCCAAGACATGGTACAGGAGCTCTCAACTAGAAGTAAAGAAGTTGGACTCAAGATGAACCTACAAAAAACTAAGATCATGTTCAATAATTTCGTAGAGGAAACAAAAATACAAGTTGACAACACTGAGCTAGAAATTGCTGATTCATATATTTACCTTGGCCAGCTGATTTCAATGGATGGCAATATTATGAAAGAACACAACAGACGTATTAAACTTGGCTGGAGTGCATTTGGAAGAAACAGTTTTATCCTGAAGGGGAAATTGCCTTTATGTCTAAAAAGAAAGGTCTTCAACCAGTGTGTATTGCCAGTCCTCTCTTATGGATCAGAGACATGGAGTCTAACAGTTGGAGCAATACGAAAGTTACAGACAACGCAAAGGAGCATGGAGAGGTGCATGCTTGGAATAACTAGGAGAGATCGAAAAAGAAACACTTGGGTGAGAGAGCAAACTAGAGTAGAGGACATCATTGTTAAAGTAAAAATGCTGAAATGGCGATGGGCTGGGCATATTGCAAGAAGAACTGATCAACGATGGACAACAGAAATTCTGAACTGGATTCCAAGAGACCACCGAAGACCTAGAAAACGTCCTCAAACTAGATGGGTGGATGAAATAAGAAAAGAGGTTGGGGTGACGTGGAAACGAATGGCCCAGGATAGACTTGTGTGGAAAGCATTTGGAGAGACCTTCATCCAGCAGTGGATAGATAATGGTTGAATATGATGATGATATATATATATTATTCGCTATTATTTCTATTAATATATATATATATATTATAATATATATATTATATTCGCTAGACCAGCATGGCCACATTTAGGAGCTCAGTGCCTCTAGGCACTTTTGACGTCGGTGCCCCCACAACAACTCCATCCCTTCCTGTTCTCCTATTCTCCACCCATCCATCCCTAAGTTAAAAATAAAAATCAAGCGAAGTTTAATTCGTGACTCAACAGTTTATTACAGTTAAATACTACTTACTAGATGTTAAAATCCACAAGTACGGTACAAAAATCACAAATGCAAAATATGTTTTGAATTATTTTTATATTCCTTATGCTAGCATTAAACATATTAGAATAGCAAAAAAGGTTTAGTTCATAAAATAATATATACTGTAAACATATCATAGAAGTCTTTCTCATCGTTTTCACTTTCAGGTTGTTTACACTTTTCGACGTTGAGTGGTTTTAGAAAACTTATCTAATACTTCTTGAAAGTTGAGTGTAGATGTCAGGACAATTTCGATTGCTAGAACAGCTACTGCGTTCAATTTAACATCTTTCATGGAGTTTTTCTGGTAGGTTTTGACATGCTCCGAGCTCCATGCTGTATCATTACTGCGTAGATTCGGGGTGCTTCTATGTCAATGTAAATGAGAGCTTCTTGTTTTTATATTTATTAATGCAGAGATTCGAAGTTACATTAAACAAATCCTTTATTTCACTTTTTTAAGTTTTTAACTAAAAAAATTTTGAAATTTTTTTTTTTATTTTTAAAGTTTGCACCCTTAAAAATTTTGCACTCTGGGCACGAGACCAGTTTGTCTAATGGGAAATATGGCCCTGTAGACCAGCAAAAAACTATCAGTTGGCTTTTTCAATCGGCCATTTAGAGTTCTGTGCAAGAACCTTGCCTAGTGTATTTCAGGATGATGGGGAAATAATCGTTTATGAGGTGGTTCCCCACAAGGGTGGACACAGGGGGGGTGGTCATGGGGGTCATGACACCCTCAAATATATTTTTTCACTGTAAAAAATTCCAACTTTCATGATAAATGAAGGGTGTTATTCCAAGACCATGGCAAATTCTGTCCTTGACTCCCCCCAAAATGAAAGCCTGTGTCCGCCATTGGTTCCCCCATATGCACACTGAGACGATATTAGCGATGAAATTCATCTGGGAAATTTAAATGATTAATAACAACAATATACATAATAATTATCCTTTAATCCATTTTTACATAATACTGTACATAAAATCATAAAACAATTGCAGAAACCTATTAACAATAAATTGTAAAAACACAAATGAGCAGAAAAACTTGACAAAGAGTAGAAAAGACCTTGTAACAAATTCCCATCAGTTCACAGAAACAGCGCAAGAACTAGGCTTCTTCCGTCACCAGTTTAGTTTTTCACAAATTGTACCTCTTTCGTGACTTTTCAGCGTTCCCACAATATTCATTATAAATGAGTTTAATGAGGAAAAGGTGGAAAACTGCTATCAAAAATGCTATAGACACCCAGAAAAAAGCGGGCAAACCACCAAGCATGTGGCCATGCCGATGAAGAGCAATAATGTGATGTTCATGAGCAGGTGCTAGAAATGAAAGTTATTAAATGACCATTTATCACATTATTTTAACCACCATATGGCATAACACAATGTTATTACGTTTAAAATTAAATATTAATTTTATTTCAATTTGAAATATTACCTTCAATTACTTCTTTTACATGTATTGTATGTTTCAGTTCTTCCATGTGTTGTTTATCAGCTGTGACATAGAGAATAGCTGTTAAAGGATTTGTAATTTTGACTGGAAACTGGGCTGGTTTCGCACTAAACATTTCAAAATAAAAATAGAATTATACAACTGAAGCTAATGAAATAACCAAACATAAATGTTGACACAAATATGATATAATGTTGATGTAAAATAATATATTTTGAGGCCAACTTTTAGACTAACAGATCAGGTTAAAAAATGACTTGTACATATATAGTATAAACACAAATAGCATAATGCATAGCTGCCAAATTTCTGAGATAGCTTTCAAAAATCATTTACCCTGCGTGTGAGGAGATTGTCTTAAAAAATTTAATTAAAATTAAAAATATTTTACTTCCACAACAGGTTATAGTATATATGTTTTAGCAAAGTTATGTTTAGACTGACATGAAAGAGTTATAGTGACAATTCTAAATTTAGGCTTTTTATGAAATCAAGTATATATTACCATAAAAAGCTTGGATTTTATTATGTAGCAGACACTTTACTGGCTATTTCTCCATAAGTGAAAGTCTTGATGCTTCTTTTGCAAAAATCAGCTGCTGTTCCGTGAACATTTTTTTTATAGCATACTTGAGATTTTGAGAAGTATCCTGTTTTTGTTTTTTTCGATAAGGAGTAAACTTCTTTCGAAAAGGCATTTTCGTATTCAGGCCTGGTCTAAAATTTGTTTGATTCTTTCGAATGGCACTAAATTCCTTTCTGTGGTGACATTGCTATGTGGGATCAGCAATATATACAGCATTAATTTTGATAAAAAGCTACATATTTCTTTACTCCAGAAAAACTTCTCATTTCAGAAATTTTATGGGTGTTGAAGAAAAGCTTTAAACAGAGGGGAATAGGTATCAACCGTTAAAAAGGCCCATATGTTTATCAAGGATTGTAACACCAAGAGAAAAAAATTCAATGCAGGTCAGCTCAACAGTCCCCTATCGTTTTTTAAAATGATTTTTTATGTTTGTTTGTGGTTTTACGGCTCAAGGATTATAATGATTATGCTGTGCCGGGACTTACTGTTTTCCGAGGAATCCGAACCTCTGGACCTACAAATTTCCGAGGAATCCGAACCTCTTAAGGCCTAGGGAACCAAACCCCGGACTACAGTGAGCAGTGCGATCTTTATGAGATCTCTGAGTAAGCGTTCTTTTTGCACTGCTGGGAGTCGAACCCGGATTAGCGGCGCAATAGGAGAACGCGTTACCACACTGCGCCACCGCAGGACAAGGATTTTTTAGAATGATGGTTCTTAATATCGGGGAAGATGGGGGATCATAAGTGACAGTCATGATGTTTGTAGACAGGTAAGTGGAAATAATATTTAATTCACATTTTAAAACATTTATACACAACCAAAATAAAATATGAACACTCATTGCATTTACTTTACTCTGAAACAGATTTAATTAACAAAATTAATTTCATTTGTTGAAATCACAGTTGTTATTATTAAACAGTGGAGTATAATGGTTTAACTATCATTTAGAGTATGTTGATTTCCAATGCCCGAAAGGCTCAGAGTACAGAATTTATAAATGGAAATACGATCTAGGTTTGTTAACCCTGTTTATATATTTTCACATTCGATATTTAAAATTTTACAGATTTTTTTAAAATCCAATTTAATAGGTCTTGGAGGAAGAAAACTAAAATACATTAAACACAACTAGCTTATAAGAAGTTGAGTTGATGTAAAATGGCACCCAATGAAAAAGAGATTCTCATGTCACGGAGCATTAGTTCTGAGTTTAGCAGTTTATCTCAGGCCCGGAAATGTAGTTTCTGGTGAAGAAAAGACAACCAGAAGGTGATAGTTTTCCACATGCAAAAAAGAAAGGGTAGTAAGTAGTCCCAGATACACTCTGGCGACAAGCGGTTGTATCATATGTTGTAAGCTCAGAATGTGGCTCATGCTTGGCCATAATGAAGAAAGTATTGAATGAAACCAATACTATTTACGTAGTTGTGATTATCTATGTGACTGAATGAACTGGTTTTAGTTTTTGTATCTTTGATGAGCTCAGCAATGCTTCAAGCATACTCTGTTCCATATAGCAATGTCATAGCTCAATTAATATACATATAAAAACATCATCATAGGTCTGAAATCTATCGGTGTGGAAGTGGAGAGATACACATAATACATACAATATTCCAACAATAACCTCTTCACGTTACGCTCCGCATTTCATTTTTATATTTTTAAACACAAAAACGTACTCCTTGCTAAGTAAGTTAATGAGATTTTAATATCTTTGGAAAATAAGCCTTTCTATTTAATTATTTGCCATATTAGTTGATGACGATAGTAAAGTATCTATTAATTTAATCACATATAATTAGACAATAGCATGTTTATCATTAAATTGCGTTACTTGTTCCTATTTATTACATCATTTGAGTGTGTATGCTCCTGGACTAACAGTTGGATGATTTGAGCTGGATAAAATATCGCTGAAGTTGTGACAGTAATAGGCGTGTCCAAAAGTATTTCTCGATTAAAAAGAATGAACGCAGAGGAACTGTTCTGCGAAGGCTGTGGAAGGAGTATAACAACTTCAAGTAACATATATGTAGTCTTTTTAATGAAAAGAATTAGAAACCTTACTCTTGGTCAGTTCGCAGCAGACCTTGCAACTGTTACAGATAACACAACCTGTAATGCTAAACCCGTGTTACAAACGGAGGTCACAGGTATAGTGAAATGAACAGTAAAAATAAATAAATCACATGGGTTCGGTGAAACGTCTCTGGTAGTAAAACATGAGTTTACAAAGAAACAGCCTGGTAGTAGAAAAATTATACTATATGGGAGGAAATGCATAATGTGAGACAGAAGAAACATTTTATGAAGAAATATTGTTCGATGTGGGGAGAAAGTTCTTCCAAAAGGGAGAAATGAAATTAGATGGCAACTGGTCATTATCACTGAAATGTGAAAATACTGAGTGAACGACATTGTCTGCTTACTTCTAAGAGTTAAATCCTACAAAGCAAGCTTTGGACTTTCTTGGTAGATGTGTGGCATAAAGATACCGTTCTCTCCAAACTCTACGGAGCCTGAAAATTGCCTCAAAGGATGAATCAGACCATATTTCCACAGCTTTCCTCAAGTTTTCTTAGTGAAAAGCACACCGAAGAGATACAGAATGTGCAATAATGTTCAAGGAGGGAATACTTCCTGAGACACCCAAATCTGTCATCGTTCACATGGGAGGGATGTTAAAAAATGCTCCAAGGAACTATTATGTTTTTTGATACACTGTTTTTTTGCTGATGTAAAATCTGTACCATTTTGCTTAATAAAGATATCACGGTATCTCCGTTAAATATTTGGTAAGCTTCATTTCTTAAAACAACGTCCATTATTATTTACGATGAAAAATGTCTGTTATTGTTAAGCAGTGTAATTCACCCAAATTTCACATAGGAATGGTTGTATTCCATTTATAATTCCTTAATCTATGCAACAAATTCTTTTCACTCAAAATATTTTAAATTTTTAGCAGCGCCATGATTTAGGTTCGCTTTCATTGATTATTTTATTTTGTGTATAAGTGTATTAATACTTGGGGTGATGGATGAGCTTGGTTCGAGACGCTTAGTTAAAAGATAAGTTTGGAAGTGCTTACCCTAGTTTAATAGGAGTGTCTAAACAACCAGCATCACAAGCATAGTAATCTCTATCACTCCGATCGAGTGCAGTGTATATACTTGCTTTGTTGTCTTCTTGGACTATCACACTAATGTTTATATGTGTGGAATTGCCATAGATTATTCTACGGAAATGGTAATCTCTGTGCAAGTCTTTAGGTTCACAATCAAACTCCAAATGGTGATTGCTGAATTTAAAACCTCCAAAACTCAAAATCATAGCCTGCATGACGCCGGAAGCACCTACAGGGATAGAATATAAATAAGTAAAAAGTTTTTATTGACACAGAAACTAAATACAGGATGTTCAAGAAATAATGTTGAACTTCGATGCTATCGTTATGTGATACACATTATGCACCACGCCTTGGAGGCTTTCCAAATGAATTAAAAAAAAAAGTCCAGAATCTTGTCTATCTGAAGGAAAGAATTACTGCAAAAATTGAAAAAATCACTCCTCAGGTTCTTGCTAGAGTGTGGATTGAGATCGAATATTGATTTGATGTACTGTTCATAGCACACATACAGAAATATTCTAATGTATTTAAGAATCCATGTTTGAGATTAGCTGTAATAAAAATATTTCAGAGCATACTATATAAAGTTTATATTGCATATTACGTAAAGTTTATATTGCATATTATATAAAGTTTATATTGCATATTATATAAAGTTTATATATTATACTGTACAAACTAACGCCAAGCCATACTAATATTTTTCGGGCACTTTATGTGTACATACACACACATATATACACTCAGTGGCTAAAATATTAGAGGAACCCTTCAGTGGGTTAATATAATAATAATGAGTTACATATAAAAAAAAAACACACTCAGTATTATAAGTACCAGTTATGATTACAGTTAGTTTGAACATGGGTAAGGCAAAAGACTCACGCCAATTTGAACGAAGCATATTCACAGGGGCCAAGAATAAGTGGCTCAAGCTTTTCTGAAACTGCTAATATTTTCATCTCCTCTCGTGTACCAGTAACTAGGGTATTTAGAGAATGGTAGTTGAGCCAAAAAACTTCAAGCAATACGAACTGTGGTAGGAAAATGTTTTTGAATGAAAGAAGTACTAGGCAACTGACATGAATCGTAAACAGCAATGGAAAGGGAATAACATGACAAATTGCAGTACAGTACAATGCAGATGCATCACAAAGTATACCCGAATGCGCAGCATGATGTACCTTACTACAGATTGGTTTTCACAGTGAGAGTATATCAAGAATGCCTGTTTGAAGGTAATTTATTACAAATAATTTGAGAGGAAAGGCTTCCAATCGAAGGTGTCTAGCCATTTCACTCTGGCTAGACACCTTTGATTCATGAAACGGAATAGTTAGATTATCAAGTTCTGCATTTGCTGTTTTTGCAGCAATATCCACCTGTTGTTCATTTTCAAAAATACCAATATGACTTGGAACCCAAGAGAATTTCCTAATATATTGTGCATTTTTTACATCCACTAGTTGTTTGTGAATCCTGTGGATTCCGGAGTGGTGCGAAATTTTGAATGAAGCCAGGGTCTGCAAGACACTGAGTGAATCTGTTACAGGTGAGAGTTAGATTTAATGAATTATATAAAATGTATTCAAGTGCTGATCTCGTGGCATAGATTTCGACCCTGAAAATGAAAGAGAATTGTGGCAATTATTGACTTTGTATAACATTTCCATAGACAAATGCCATACTGACATACTCATCTGCTTTTAATCTATCTGTGTAAATGAAAGAGAAGCCTTCATACCTACTAGGCAGATCAGCGAATGCCTGCCGATAGGCAATGTCTGGGGTATTGTCTTTTGGATAGACGGATGTTTAAACTGATATCATTGCCGATATCCAACCAGGGAGGAATGATGACTGGCATTGATTCTGCTATCATGGTGTTTGAAATTGAAAATTCACTAGCAGCACTTTCCATTCTCATGCCAAAGGTTGGAGTACATGAGGGACAAGCATTGAAAAGTGGACAGAAATAAGGTTGATGAAGTGATAGTGATGCAGGATTGTCTTTGAGTGATAGAATTTTAAGATAATAGTTAAGAGACAAACGTTAGCAACGTAAAATTAATGGAGGTTCCACGGTTTCAGCATATAAACTAACGACTGGAGAATTCCGATAGGCCCCAGTGCACACTCATAGACCCTTATGATGGACGGGGTCGTCAAGTTGTTTAAATAAAGACTGGCATGCTGAGACATAAATAGGACAGTAAAGATGAAACGACACACTGCGCAAAATATTAAATAAAATAAAACACATTAACACAGTTAAAATAAATACGTGTTTGAAAGTATTTTCGCCTTTTTTTGTACGCCCAGCCATGCGTTTAACTAATGAGATCGGTAATATTCGTTCGTCGCCGGATATGACTCTGTTCGACGTGTTTTAATAAGTTTAATTCTCTTTTCATCTCTGCTGCTGACGGATTGCGCTTTCCACGTCTTCTACTCGGTGCCGGACTTAAATCGTGTTGCCTGTAACCTGGTTGACCTTTCAAGATATTTCTTCAGCACGGTCAGTAATTTACAATTATTTTTCACTGCCTTTATCATGTCGCTCTCCGTTTCATCGTGGTTACAGGATCTAAACAGATTTTCTAAACTCCGAATTCGAAGATGTAAACAACTTCAACATCTTAAATTTCTTAAAAATTGTCGCAACCATAAGGTCATTCCTCAGTTTATATCGCTGAAATGCAATTTAATTTCTAATTCTCGTTTGAATAAGACTCTATTTTCTTGCAAACTAAGCATTCTGCGTACCATTATCAAGCAAGTCCGGGCAAATTTGGCTCGCATCGAAGAAGAACTGTACCCGCTCCATCTCAAACTGTCTGCAGGTGTATCTAATTTTAATTCTTTTGATCAGAAAAGCTTTGAAAAATGTTTGGTTATTTCCGCGCACCTTCATTCCAGACATTCAATCAAATTTTCGAAGCTTATTGATACTCCACCGACCACCAGTAATTCAGAAGGCGGTTCTTAACCTTTCTAAGGTCCCACTTTCCGAAAAACAACTGAACCTGCTGTCTTTGAACTCCAATTTTTGCATTTCAAAACCCATTCATCCTAAAAGATTTATCGCTCCTGTGGAGCGTGCTCTACAGTTCAGCAAAATCAACTGCGGCCAAAAAGAGGTACTGAGGCATCTGGTGGCGGAAGCTTTGTCCTCTAACTCCAAGCCGAAACCTAACATTCCTATCTCGGACCAACGTGTGATCAGGGATTTGTATTCAAACGATAATTTGATTATCACTAAAGCAGACAAAGGCGGGCAGATGGCGGTTATGGACAAAGAGAAATACATTGAAGGAGTCGACAACCTCATCAGTGAAGGTCCTTATGAAGTGTTCAAGAAAAACCCATCTTCCGCTCAACTCTCTAATGTTAGTAAAATAGTCCGGTCATCAAACATCTTGGATCCCAAAACGAAGAAATCCGTAGTTCCTTCTATTGCTAATGTCGCAAGACTGTATTGCCTCCCGAAGGTTCATAAACCCGGCATTCCATTGCGGCCCATAGTCTCCAACATCGGTACTGCAACCCATCCCCTAGCCAAATTTCTCGTCCGCAGATTTTCTCCTCTCCTGGCTAACAACCATTATACTGTCCTTAATTCTTCCGAATTCATTTCCAAATTAAAGTCCTCTTCTTCTTTCGCTTCTTCAAAAATGGTCTCGTTCGATGTCAAAAGCCTTTTCACAAATGTTCCCGTTCAGGGAGCTCTTGAAGCTCTTATCTTTCGTATGAAAGAATTTCATTTTGCTGATGCTGAAATCCATGAATTTGTCAAGTTTACTGAGATTTGTATCACACAGACTTGCTTTTCTTTCCGGGATCAATTATTTTCGCGAACTGATGGCCTTGCCATGGGAAATCCTCTTTCACCCATTTTATGTGATATTTACATGCATTATGTCGAAGAGGATATTCTCAATCTCATACCATTTAAACTGTGGATTAGATATGTGGATGACACATTCGCTATTCTTCCAAACGATTGTTCAGATCTCTCTACAATTCTCACCACCTTAAATTCCGTCAACCCTCACATACAATTCACTTTGGAAGAAGAAAACAACGGTTCATTGCCTTTCCTGGGCGTTTTGGTACATAGATCGCCGTCCGGGTTCCAAACCAGCGTATATCGGAAACATTTTGCTGTTAGCCTCCCGCCGCATGCTGCTTCCGCCCATCCACAAAACCAGAAGATAAGCATGTTCTACTGGTTGGTTTCACGTGCTCTTAAGTTTTCATCATCTGAAGAATTACTTAAAATTGAACTTAACCATATTTGTGACATCGCTCGAGATCGTGGTTACAATCCTACCATTATTGACGACGCTTTGAAGAAACTCACTAGACCCAAGCTGTGCAGTACACTCTTGATTGATTCCTCTCCTTGTAATTTTATCAGCATTCCTTTCGTTCCA